>JACJUY010002711.1:35043-100494 GCA_014220935.1 Platorchestia sp. MABIK
CTACATGCAGTTGTGGAGGTTGTTTCTCTACATGCAGTTGTGGAGGTTGTATTCTCTACGTGCAGTTGTGGAGGTTGTATTCTCTACATGCAGTTGTGGAGGTTGTATTCTCTACGTGCAGTTGTGGAGGTTGTATTCTCTACGTGCAGTTGTGGAGGTTGTTTTCCCTACATGCAGTTGTGGAGGTTGTATTCTCTACGTGCAGTTGTGGAGGTTGTTTTCTCCACGGGCAGCTGTGGAGGTTGTATTCTCTACATGCTCGCAGTGATATTATGCTGCAACTGTAAAACAGACCAAGAAGTTACACCTTGCTAGGGACTGAAAGAAATCTTCAGATATTCCAAACGCATTGACGCAGTGTGTCGTTTCTAATGTTAGTGTTAGCCATATAATTAGGTGGAACAATAATGTAAATAGGCTTTACTGTTGAATATCTCATATGTTTAGTGTGTAATGTAAGGTGCCTCTGAACGTGTGATAAAACATACAGATTTTGTGTCTAAAATAACATTGGTATAAAATTACTACGGTGTTCCTCTCTTTCACTGCCCATTCAGAAATGGCTTAAGTTTTAAAGAATTGTTTTACTGGTAAGAAACAACTTCGTTTATTGCTGTACGCAAACAAATAGTCGAATAGACTGTGAAAGTGAAGTGATGAACCACTCTGACAACTCAACAGATAGACGATAGATCGTTGAACAGTGGACCAATGTGATGATGATCCAGTGGAGCAAATGATCAATGTAGTGCTGTACAGTGTACAGTCAAATCAAGTTAAGATGGATCAGTTGATCATGTATTGTGGGATAATATTTGGATATCGGACTGATGAATTCGTGAGTTATTTGACCGACTGCAGCTCCTAGGGGAAATATCTAAGGCAGTAGCTGAGAGGTAAGCAGATCTTTTTTGAAGCTGAATAGGGCTTTGTTTTATCTTGTTTCATGAACTTTCTTCTTAACTTGCTGTTTCTATGCGCAAGGGATCTTGCATGGGAACACACCTTGTGCGTAGAGTGCACGTTCCCTTAACTCCATACTTAACGGTGGCTGCATCTTCCCTCTTTCTGGAACACCTTTGTTGTGGTTAGGGAGATTTAAACCTATTTAAAATCTAATTTAAACTATTGGACCCATTGAATTCCGGACTGTAAGCAGTTGGACACCAAATCAGACAAGTTGAATGATTGACTATTCTACATAGGTCAGTAGGAGACTGAACTAATGCACTATCTGACCAATTAACTAATGGATAGTAACCAGTTGAATACTGGATTAATAAATCAGTGAAGCTGATAATAGACGTACCATAAGACTATGACTCATTAGCATTAGTCATTAGATATTAGTCTTTGAGAGTGGTTACGTGGTTAAACACCGTGGTCAAGTGGTTAAGAACGCGGTCTTCCGAGATAGTATCGGCAGTTCGAATCCCGGTAGTACCCCAGTGATTCTTTCCGTTGGGCGGAAAACTCTGCCACAATTCCCCACTCTACAAAGGTGTCGGAAATGGGTACCTGCTTGACCTGGAGTAACCGTCATTGCGTCCAGGTGTCAGTATAAGGCATTTGAAAAACCAATGTACAAGATGATATGTATCGGGCTTGATTGTAATAAAACATCCTTAAAACATCATTGATGAGCCAGTGAACCGGTTGACCAGTAACCAAATAGACAAAGGGTTGCTGGACACATGGCATCTTTGTTCATTTCTCCAGCCACTAAAAATATGTACTTAAGTACGTACAATCTACCATTTTTTGCTGTACCCACGTTAAATTAGGTCATGAGTGAGATGGGACTGGGCTTCAACTTCTTAAGAAGAGAAGAGGTTTCATTCCAATCAAGCTTGATGCATGTTTTATACAGTGGTTTTTTCAGCTGAGATCGAAATTCCTCTCTGAAACTGAACAGAAGGCGATATTTTGAAAATAAACTTTGCAACGCAGCATTGAATTCTTTTTCCACCTTTTTTTCTGGGCGAGATATTCTGTCTCGCCAACCCGCTTCAGCGGCGAAAACTTCCAGAACTAACTGGCACAGGAAACATAGTCTTTAGCTGACACCCTGAACGGGGTCAGTACACGCTGCAATAACAATAATTCATGACAAGTAGGACAATAGCTAAAGAGAATGCTCACCTCGAATATTCGTTCGAAGATTATGTTCCGGTGAACATTTCTCCATAAAAAGCCGGCTGTCAAGGATTAAGCTTCCCTGAAGCGGGGCCGGTATAGGTCAGAGCACATAGTAGACATGCGCCCCGGTCCACGTATTATCTTCATCTGAGGAAGAAGCCCGCGAAGGCACCCTCCTCACCTTCGCTCGGATCCGTAGCTGAGGCTTCGGATTCGCTCGTAAAGACAAACGAACATTTTGTGCATGTTCAAAGTTATTAATGTCGCCAGGAAAGTGAAGCACTCCCACCATTGCCCCGCTTGTCATAAATAGTTAGCGTTTCTTACTTTTTAGGCCAGTTTTGATATGAATGAAGACCCAGTCCCTAATTATGCAAGATATGGGCTGTCTTGCACGGGACTTTAGTAAGGAGCAAGGCTGGATTTGCGACAATTCAATTATCGCAGTGCTGGTTTAGGTTTAAATGCATGTAGTACACTACCCTGTGAAGCAGTATTAGACTATAACGTTAAGTCGACCCTAGCATCCGTTTAAATCCCCTGGCATCCGTTGAGGGACTTACTTATTCGGACTAATTTTTATCAACTCATTATAACATCTGTTATTGAATAACTTAAGTTTTCTGCTCATTTCTTGCTGACAAGGAAAGCCTGAATTCTGTTTCTAAAGTCTTCATTTTGAGCTGAACTAATTCGATGAGTTTCTTGCTCACTCTGCTCTTGGATATTTTCCTTACCTAGAACACTATTCTAAGATTTCCAGTTGGAAAATCAATAGAACTATTTTACTTAACATTTCTTCATCAGTTGTGCAGTAACCATGGCCCATCAGTGGCGTTTTCTATGAACAAGTTCCATATGATATTTTTCGCCAAAAGCTGTTCTCTATTTGACAAGGATACATGTGAAAACCGAGTATAAATGGTTGAGCACAAGCAAAACCAGACAAATATGAATATTAAATGAATACTGCATATATTCGAAAAGACAGCAATACCAAATTAAAGGTCATGTATAAAAATTTTCCGTAACTTTCTCGTATCTGTAATAAGTTCTCAAAAGTGTCTTCAGCAATTAACTCTCTGCTTTACACCAAAAATCTTTAGTACTAGCTTATTATTTTCTAATATTCATTTATGAAATAGTATAATCGTTATGATGATGCACCAAAGTTGGTAAATGTTTTAATAGTTGATCTAATAATTGGCACAATTGTTACACGACCGAGATATTTTGATAAACAATTTTAGGAAGCATACTCTATTTATTGTTCCTACTTAAGTGGATATTTTATCTCTATCCCGTCAATGAAAATCATTTAATATAAAATCATGTTATTCATTGGAAATTTCTTTATAAATGATGTCCTAGTATTTTGAAAATAAAAACTCCGAGTTCAATTTGAGCGTTTTAAAGAATTACGTTTTGTTAGATTTTGATTTAAACCATATTTCCTTGATGGATTAACTGAAATCTTAACTGAAACCAACTAAACGCTTGAAGTTCTGGAAAATTCATTTTGTTTAGTTAGTATAGCGACAGGACGTTGAAAACACAGCTAAATAATTTATGATCGAAGCAATCTTTAAAAAATCAAACTTATTAATTATCGATTAAAAAAAACACGAACCTAATAATGTTGTTTATCAAAATGAATACAAGTACTCATAATCTGTTTCCCGAAAAAGCGAGAAACCTAAAAATTAATGCCCACTGCTCAACTAATATTTTGTGTTATTTTTCTACTTTAGAAGCCTTATACAATTGAATTTAAAAAAATATTTCATTAAAAAGTTCATTATAAAATATTTTATGTAACTGATTCGACCGTATATACAGCAGTTGTTCCATAAGTTTAAATTATTACTCTACATTCTACCGCCGTCTTCGTTTCACTCACAGTTTGTGGCAACATCGAATCATAGGCCTGTACCAAATAAGAATTAGTGCAAAGAAGTGTGTTTTGGCATAAACCAAGGTACGTGTGCCGTTGTGAAAAATTTGTGCAAGTTGTAAGTTTCTGTGTTATTTCGTTGAATTTAGGGTGTTTGAGATAAATATTTGCAATAATAGGTATCGTACTTACTAAGCTTTTCATCATGACCGTAGGCCAGAAGCGAAGCTTGTCTGCAGAGTTGAGCGGTCTTGAAACTTGGTGTGACGGATTTTGTGTCAAGTTTGCTTGAAGTGGTATTAATTTGGGCACGTTCAGTTATTTTCAATCATTTTGAAAATTAAAGAATTTCAAAGTTTGATAGCTTAAAATAACAAATTAAGTGAATTAATGTACTCTTTATATTTTAACTCAATTTCTGATGTTGGCCAACGAAATTTCAGACAAACAACTCGAAACTTGTTCTTAATAAATATTTAAAATTTGTATACCCTTCAAAATTGGGAATCTGTTCACAACCGTTGCTGATGTATAGTGGCACGTTTTCAACATTTACAACAGAGATGCTTAGTGCTCGTTCTGCGTTCTTGGGCCTTTAGGCTCTATGTATTTGGTGATGTTTCCCTGCAGAGCTTGGGCTCCTGTGTATTTTCACAATTTTTGTAATTGTGATTCAGTGTGTGGCTGTTTTGCCCTCGGCTACCAATAATGGAGCATTTTATCTGACAGGTAGCAAATTGGATGTATGGTAGATGAATATTTTTGCATCTAAACCAACCTTTTATTACTTAGCAAAGTTCCTAGGTATCATTACCTCTGATTGGCACTGTTTTAACAAATTTTTGTTGAAAGCTTTTACTATGAAATTTACTTATGTAATATGAGCAATAAAGTTTTTAAAATGGCTTATTGCCCTTTCTTGTATTACTGAGTTGACATTTTTTGGGCTGAATTTTTATGAAACACCTTGATGCATAGATTGAGTAACTTTTAATAACCCTAGCTAATTCAGGATTTGGTAGAATTTCCTCAGGAAATTTCCTCTGGAAATCTGTACTGAAGTTACGTAGATCAGAAAAAAATAAATCTGTAAATGTTCAAAGTTTTTGTAATGTTGAATTATTGTTCACATATGAGGAAATTGTACTATCTACTAGAAATACAAGATTCCAATCTAAAAGTTGGGGAGAAATTTTTTTTTTTTTAAAATAGTGAAGGTTTTTAGGTAAATGTGAAGGAGAGGACAATAATCGATTTTCCACTTTTTGGTGCTTAAACATAATAAATTAGATCCAAATGAACAACTTTTCATCCATGCACTTTTTTTGGGAAATGAGTATTTAACGAGTTATAGCGGAAAATTACCTACCGCAACTCAAGTGTTTGAAGCGGAAAGTAATTTATCGAGCATGTCGGAGGGAAGACTACAATGGACTATCCCTTCCGCTATCTAAGATGAAAATTAACATACCGTTATAATTTGTTATTTTGGGGTGATAACCTTTATTGTGTTAACTAAAAGATCCTTGAAGTGGATTCAGGCTCCGTGGGGTTGGCTAATAACAAATTACAAAGTACCCAAACGTACTAACAGCTCAATCATGCAGCAACTAAACCTACCGCTCTAACTCGTAAAACACTTGTTTGCCACAAAAAGTGTATAGATGAAAAGTAGTTTATTTTGATGTTATTAGTGATTCAAGCAACAAAAATTTGAAAATCGATTAGTAGCTGTTTATATTCCAGTGCATTAGTCATCAAAGACAAAAATTAACATACCGCTATAACTCGTCAAATGCTCATTTTTCCCAAAATCTGCATAGAAGAAAAATTGTTTATTTAGATCTAATTAACTATGTTTAGGCAGCAAAAATTGGAAAATTGATTATTGTCTTCTCCTTCACAAATGCCAATTTTTTTTTGCTTTGCTAGAGCCCATTTTATTTTGGGTCAATGCTGTTTGGTTTTCAGCATATGACTGTCTTCAACTGTTTTCTTGCTTAACGAACTTCTTTCTCAACTTACTGTTTCTGTGCACCCAGTGCATTGATTCTACATTTATTTAATTTCAAAAAGAAAAGTCTCTTTCTTTCATAGGAGTGCCTTTTCAATTCCAATAAAAGTTTAATGCTGTTAATGTAGGTATTTTTGGCTTGTCTGTGGCTTTGACTGATTATCCAATGTGACAAGAAGACCATTTTGTGATTAATTTTTTTGCATCAATTAGCTGAAAGGACAGTCCCAGTACTTCAGCTACTCATTCCCATTAGTTTCCATGTAAAATTGTGTCACTTGTCATTAGAACCCTACTTGTGTGCACACAATCTTGTAACTTGTTGGTTAGAACTCAATGCAGTTATACATAGGCAATTGTTGGTACTAGATTTCATTTGATCAACTTTGATAAGCAAGTCTAAACATTTACTCATATAGTGTTGCTGTATTTATTTTTCAAGTTGTGTTGTGTGGATAGCCTAAATCTGTTTTTAAAAATATTTTCAGCTTCATGAAACATTTTATACTTGAATGAGGTATTTTGTGAACTAGATACTGCATAGGTTGTTGAGAAGCAAATGATTTTTTCTAATAATTTTGCATAAATTATAAATTTTGAAGAAGTAAGGACAGCTGTATTGATGTTAAACTGTTATTTATCATTTTTTTTTAATTAACATTAAAATGTTTTCATTAGACTGCACTAGAGCAGCAGATTGATACATTTGTTGAGAAACTTTTGTGATATATCATAGTGTAGGCATGCACACTGTAAACTAGCATGTCCCTATCTTACTCAATTTTTTCCTCATTCACCCATTAATTGCCATCAATCTTGGAAATTTAAAGAATTAATTTGTGATGTTCTAGCTCAAAATATTTTAATGAAAAGCATATCCTCTTACATTATATTAAAAAATTTGCAAACTCTTTGAAGAAAAGAAAATAATTTTTTGACAGCAAATTGGATTTATAAGAAAAATTTCTCGTTAGCAAAATAGGTGATTAAATAACCATGCAATTCAATAACCTAAAATACTAACCTACTGTAGAAAACTGCATTTTAAAATTTTTCCTTTGGTATTTGAGTTGATGGATAAATTGGGCATCTCAAATCATAAAGTCAAAGAGAATAGGAAAAAAACGCTCAGTAATATGAGGAAAGTTCTTATATTCAGAGAGAGACTTCATAGCAACATAAAATTGCCAGCCTTTATAAACTTGAAACTTGTCTACTGATAGCAACTCTAGTGGCTATCAAAATAGCTTGTGCTTCTGGCTTAGGGGGATTAACAGAATTTTGAAGTAATTTAACTAGCAGGGAAAACGTGATAATGAATTTTGAATGCGGGGTAATTTATGGCATTTGTGAATCTATATTTTGGACATTCCAGAGGCCTTGCACATACAATTTGCTCTTAATTTCCTTTTCATTCAAGCCACACAATGCATGCCGTACTATAACTTTTATTTAAGCTGAGCAAAATTTTTCAAATCTTTATATGTTTGGTTTTAAGTTTGAGCTAAAGCTGAATATTAATTTTCTAAATTTTTTATTTCAAAAATTGTTTTTTGTTTAATGCTAAAGACTAGACTGAAATTGTTCAAGCAACTTTGGCATTTCAGGGTACTGACGATATTTATCCTGAAAACTCTTCCTTAATTTTCTGTTTTGGTACACAAAAGTTATAGACATTTTCCTGAATTAAATTTTTGCATTTGCACTCATTAGAGTTCAGAAATTGAAATGTCATCTGGGGAAAAATATGTAGTAAAAAGGATTACTGAAATTCATTCCAATCCATTTTTCATGATTACTTGTCTTTTATTGATCTGGATACTTCTTATACCTAACCTGATCTGAATGCAATGCATTGTCAAGTCTTTTATGTACATTTGTCACTGATGATCATTTTTATTAGCTCGACAATTCTCAATTTCCCAAGGATCTTATTTTAATGAAGAAATTATAATGTAAATTGAAAATCAAATCTGGAACGTTCAAAATCTGACTCACAGAAATATCATTTTTGCAATTGCTAATGAACAACTCTTTTAAATGTATGAAAAGAAGTGTTGACAAGAGAATTTTTTTACTGGAACTGCGGGAGGATCTGTATTAGAAGAGATATGTCATGACTAGGATGATTAATGTTTGTTTTTGTTTGTGTAACGAGGAAATTCTGTGAAATTGTTCGTTTCTTGTGAGAACATGTAGGAATTGTACTTGGTAATTCTTCAATTGTGCAGTTTATGTAGGCACCTGAAATCATTGTTCGTGTTGAGCAAGATAAGTTCTGTTGTTTGATTTAGAATTTTTTCTTATTTCAGATGCAGATCTTCGTGAAGACTCTCACGGGGAAGACCATCACCCTCGAGGTAGAGGCTTCTGACACAATTGAAAATGTGAAGGCCAAGATTCAAGATAAGGAGGGCATTCCTCCTGACCAGCAGAGGCTTATCTTCGCTGGCAAGCAGCTCGAAGATGGAAGGTGAGGAATTGCAATCTGGTAAATTATTAATGGATTGCGAATACTTCAAGTGAACTGTTAACTGCATCTGTGTAGTGACTAGGACCACAATTTTTGATGAATTTTGAGAGTTGTGTTGCCAGTGAAAGGTTTCAATTGTTTTGAGAAATGTTACCATTTTATATGATGTATTGATCAAATGGAAAAACTGAGGCAGCATCGATTAACACGATTTTGAAGAAACATCAATATATTAAATTTCTGGTAACATGGATTAAAATTTTATTCTATGTAATGATCATGTAAAATGCTAAAGTAGTATCAATTTACGAGGGGATGATTAAGACTTGACTTTCCAGGACCCTGAGCGACTACAACATCCAGAAAGAATCGACCCTGCATTTGGTGCTGCGTCTGCGCGGTGGCGTCATTGAGCCCACACTCAAGCTGCTTGCCGAGAAGTATAACTGCAACAAGATGGTGTGCCGCAAGTGCTTCGCCAGACTGCACCCCAGGGCTACCAACTGCCGCAAGAAGAGGTGCGGACACTCCTCCAGCCTCCGACCCAAGAAGAAGCTGAAGGGCTAAGATCACTTATCTCAAGTCTGTTATAACTAATAAACCAGGCTCGATGATATAGCCTTTTTTATTGTCACATGCTAGGATGCCTCATCCGGCTTTTCATGATGCATTCTTGAGGGAAGAATAATTACTAAAAGTTTGTTTTACAATTTTACTGACACAAGTTTTGTGCAATCATACATGCATACTAGATTATCATCGCCGCATGATGCGAGTATGATTGTATCTTGTCGCGGTCTGAAGGCCAACCGTTGCACGGTGCTGTGATGGGAGGGTAACAAGGTTGTGGTGTGCAGTATGCTCAACTCGGTCGTGCTGTAGTTGTGCACATGCACTGTTCCGTTCACCAGCCCTGGTAACAGGAAAAATGACAAGGTATAATACACGTAAAACTCGTCTATTCCAAAACTTTTGGCAACTATGAAGACCTATGTACTCGTAAGATGGGTCCTGCCTATCCATATTTCGTGACATGCGGATATTATAAAATATACATAATTGTAAATATCAGCGAAACAAATAGCAGTGCTGCAGAACTGAAGTAGTGCTGAATAGAAATGCTACAACATTAGTAATGTCTGCACGTAGTATACTGTGATCACCCCAAGGGCGCAGTGGAACAAAACCGTAACCCTTTAGTAAATCATTCTAACTAAAATTGACGTCCGCGGGCAGGATTTCTAAGTTGACAAGGAATTTAAGTCTTGTCGGATAGCAAAAATATTTTTCCAGAATAATCTAAGTGCACTGATGCAGCCTCTAATTTAAAAAAAAGCTACGTTTGTCTTATTACATCACCACTCTTCCCGTTTGACCTTTAATTCAGAAAAAAGCTATGGATGCCTTAATAGATCACTAATGTCCCCTCGTAAAGAAATCCGTGTTTCCGTGTTCGCTCTATGGCTTGTCTCTTACGCTGGTTCGCTTCTGTAGCGGTTATTTGGCACTCGAACTAATTCTTACAAAAAGCTGAATGAAAGCCCTAGTCTCTCGCGAATTAGCCATAAAATACTACAAATTAATTCCTCGTCAATTAAAAGAAATCTTGGATAGTTGGCTCATTTTCAATTTGACTACCTATTCAATAATAAGTTCCTTTACCCCACCTATGGCATTCCAAATGAGGAAGGAAGAAAGCGCTATTTAATGTAAAGATAAGAAAACGGAATCTTTGCACAAAATGCCTTGCGTTAAGAAACAATAAGTTGGGAAAGAAGTTCTTGGAATAGATAAAAAAAAATGAAGAAATACTGGTGGGAACTAAACAGCAATGATCTGGAAAAAGATGGTCTGTAACAAACTTAATTTCGCGAGATGAAAGACTTGTTTAACCTTCAGCTCGCGATCTCGCACTGCCTTCTCAAAATAATTCCAATTAATCAAATGGTGAATAAATTTACTATTCGATTAAATAGTTAACTATCGTACTTTTATTGTATTACTATTTCAATGAAATGGAGAAATTTATGACGATTTCCACCTGGTTCAAGCGTAAGGCAAGCTAACAGAACTCAAATAAATTTTGCTGGTTAATAGACTCACCTGTCGCAATAAGCCACTGGCTGCCCTCGGCGGCGGTGACTGCCACAGCGGTCACCTCGTCTTCTTCTTTGAGTGTTGCCGTCCTGCTCCACACTTGTGGTGTTTCTTGGCTGCTGGTCTCCTCAGGAGCCCACACTGCCACCGTTTTGTCTCTGAGAGAAAGAACATTGTATTTGGTTGACCCTTTAACATCAGCATTTCCTACTCATATTACAGTTTTCATACCCACCATAATCAGACTTACTCTGGCATCTGGTAGTGACCGACAATAGAACGAGGATGGAGCTGCCACTCGGCAGTAAACTCTAAAAAACACACTAGGGAACAAATTTAACAGAAATATAATATAGTGAGGCTATTTTAAAAGTGAACCAAAAATTACTCCGGGGCGTTAAAGGGGTTAACACTTTGACTGCAACGTAAGCCATATTTGGCTACTGAGGGGCTTTTCATAATGCTACTGACCAAAGAGTTGTCACAAACTCAATTTTTTATATAACTGATAAAAACTAAATGAAAACATGATCAAGTTAATATTTGGTATTTTTAAAATTACTCACCACAATTGATTTCATATTTGAATTGAATATTAAAATTCAGTTTTACCTGCTGCAGTCAAAGAGCTAAAGCTCGCTAATCACAACAAAGGCGATTTCAAGAGAACGAAGACAAGACAATTGAGTCAGAATTGCGGAAAGCGAGGAATTAATGTACAAGGTGTGTTCCAGTACAGTATACCCTGCGCGCACAAACAGCAAGTTAGGAAGGAAGAAAAACGGTCATGAAGGCATATGGAAACTCAAAGCAACAACATGGGTACGAGAGACGGAAATCCTGAAGCCCTATCTATAGCAGAGGTAACTTTACTGTTTCCTCTCAGTGGGCTCCAGTTCCTACTGCATAGAATAGACAAACTCAACTAACCAAAACATATCGCAAATCCTGTGTCCCCTGTGGGGTCTAAGGGAAGAATAAGGGTATGATTATCGAATGCGTGTCTCTCACGTAAATAGGGACTCATTAATTGTAAGTTGGTTTCAGCCGCCCTAACCACAACAAAAGCGTTTAACGTTCAAAAAAAGAGGAATGAATAAGGCACTATTTATAATAGAGTTTGGGGTACGCGGAATCTATGCTCAAGCTGTGTTCCCGCATAAAATCCCATGCGTATAGAAACAGTAATTTGAGAAAACAAGGTTAGGAAAAAAAATAAAATTTGAAGAAAAAAAGTCAGAAGAACTGAAAAACACGACAGCAGTGAACCGAAAAATAAGATGATTTGTAACAAAATTAAGGATATTTTAACAAAGAGAAAGCCTGCCTCTCAGCTCGAGACCTCATCTGGAAACGATTTGGACTAACACTACAACACACAAGTTACTGTTACGCGTAGCCCACGCACCTGGAGGCGGTGACGAAAGCGAGGTCTCCAGGCGCCCAGGCCGCTGCCCAGATGATGCGCGAGTGCTGGGCAGCTTTGCCCAGCAGCCCGGAGTGAGACAGCAGAGCAAACTCGCCTGAGAACATGACCGAGCTTCAAGTGAGCATGTGCGCACACCAATCTGACTACCAGCTAGGAGAAACTATCAAATTTCCAATATTTCATAATCAGGATTATGCGATGAATGCAGATTTATACTAGTACATTTATAAAAATTCAGGACAAAATAGTTTCTTGAAAAATAATTTTTACTCAAAATGTGAGCTGAAGGAATAACCCCACATCCATTTGCAGCCCATGGTTTTTAGAGATGGTTAACTGATTCAAGAACTCCCAATTCTTAGAATCCAGGATTATTTAACTTACAAAATTGTCAGAATTAAACTTACATTCGGCGTCTCTTCTATACGTGTCATTAAGTGAAGAAATATCTGCTGGCTATACGCAAATCGCAATAAGCGTTGCAATACCTGCATTCATTTATAAACTTCATCCGTTTTATTTCTAGACTAAGAGTTGTCTCGAGCTGCAACTTGACTTTATGTAATTCCATAGCAAAGCAGAGTAAATGAGAAGCACAACACATCTTCAGTTTTATTTCGCTACAGTTTTCGCAGTTAAAGCCTCGCTTTAATGAGAATGTAGTGCTTAGCTTTCAATCACAAGTATCTTAGTTTGAATTCATAGCTACAAATAGAGATGTCGCAGGACAAAGCAACTGAGTACGTTCAACTTTGTCCCGTGATACCTACTGGCGATTCTTGCACTTGCGCTTCTCAAATACAGCAGATGCAAAAAGCTACAAACCTTGAGGCCAAAAAAAAAATTCACAAACTCTAAGGCAAAAAACACCACTGACCCCGACACACAAGAAGCCACCAACTCTGAGAGCAAATTAATGCCAGTGTGAACACACCGTTTTGAGAGGACTGATTCTGGTAAACAGACCAGCCTCTGTCTCGAGACACAGCGAGCAGCTTGCTGCCGTCACTGGAGAAGCAGAGCTGAGTCACCGTCAGGCGGTGGTGGTGCAGCTCTTGCAGCTGCTGGTGCGTTACAGCACTCCTGCGTGCAGGATTAGATTAGTTGTTAGTATTAGCCTCCCTACCCGCAGCAACAAATGCGATCCAAAGAGAGGAAGGAAGAAGGCACCATTTAGTATGGAGTAAAGGGAACGCGGAATCTGTGCAGAAAGGGCATAGAAACAGTAAGATGAGAAAGAAGTTCATGAAACAAGATCAAAGTTGAAGGAGAAAGTAGTAGGTGCCGAAAAACCGGATGGCAGTGAATCGAAAAAAGGTAGTTCTTAAAATAACAAAAGCATTTTATTTCAACAAAAAGAAAGTCTACCAAACTCTCAGCTCGGGCCCCCACATTGTCCCCCCCTGCGTGCAGGAACAATAAGTGCATAGATCAGATTTAGAGTTAGTTTATGCCTCCCTTACCACAACAAAATTGTTTCCGATAAATGAAGGAGGAAGATACTAGATAGTATGGAATTAACAGCACGAGGAATTGTGCACAAGGTGCGTCTCCATATCTTGCTGATAAGATTAGTTAATTCAAGCCTCCTTTATCATAAAAAAATGTTTTCATGAGGAAATGAGGTAGGCACAATTTTGTAAGGAATCAAGAGAATAGGGAATCTATGCACAAGGTGCATCCTTACATCATGCACATAGAAACAGCATGAATAAAAAAAAGCTAATGAAACCAGATAGACGTTGAAAGAGAAAGTAATAGGTGCTGAAAAAAGCATTAAATGAACCGAAAAATATGACCTGTAACTAACCAAAATGTGTATTCTACTTGAAAGAAATGCAGGCCTTCCTAACATTCAGCTTGGAACCTCATCCTCTCCTGGAAGCAACAATGCTCGTATAGAAGCAACAGTTGCAAGCCTTGAGGGTAATGGATAGCCAAAGAGCAAAAACATTTTTGGGGACACCATGTACATCTGCTCCGAAAATCATCTACCGGACACTAAACTTCCGACAGCTCAGTTGTATGCCGGTGGGTCAGAAGTAGAAGAAGAATGAGGGATAGTCAGTTAATACTAGCTCATCCCTCAAGAAACTACTACACTTTAAGTGCATTTTGAAGAAGCAGATATCCTCGTAGCTTCATAAAGTTGACGCATATTTGCACTGAGGAAGAAACACACGAAATATACGTTAAAAAGCAAACAGGTAATGAATTTGAACAGTTTCGTGAGTATGAAAAGATACACCGAAAATAGTGATACATTTCGAGTCCCATAAGTGGAGCAGCAAGCGTACCACACAATGACGGCTGCATCCTGCGGCGCAGCAGCCTTGCAAGAGCTGGCGATGTGTTTAGCAGATGCGGCCACCGCCATCAGCTCGTGTCCGTGGCCGTACAGCTTGGCCACTTCGGGCCACAGGGTGCCTGCCATCAGGGTGTCCTCCGTGGGCCTCGTGCCTGCAAAGTTCTCACAAGAATGACACTTGCCTCCAATTCACAACCCTATAAAGTTATCTATTTTTAAAGTGCTCTTTTAGATGCGAAATAGTTCAAGAGTTAAGCAATTATCTAGACGTATTACCGTTTTACTTGACTTTCTTTTCTTTAAATGGAATATTTTATTCACCTCTGATCAAAATACGCGAAAAATAGTCAACTCCGTCTCTAAAAATACTGCTAAGAAACAGTCATGAGTACAGGGTTAGTGGCAGGCAAACTCAGTTCTGCGAGCGGCTGCATTACATTGCACATCGTCTTGACCATAATGTCTTGCGGCTCAAATGTTTTATCTCCAGCAATAAAAACCCAGAAATTTGAAAGCACAGACAAAAATAATCAAGCATGGAACATGAAAAATAACAAGGCATAAGAAAGAGGGCTGTTGTGACTAAAGAGCGTATGTCAAATTCATCCTATGCTACTCTTCTCTTCCGCGTGGAAAGGCCTAGCAGAAGTGCACTACTTCAGACAGTGTAGCGACAGTCATCGGATCAAAAATTACAGATACAGAGCACCTGAAACTGCCATGACTAGGTCCTTTGAAATTATGCCTGATAAATGGTACAATTTAAAAGCTTTAAAATTATATCAGGAATACTAGAGTGAACGAAATTCAACTAATGCAACAGATTTCAGTGAAGTAACCATAGTCGTCATGACAAATGGTAGCATTTAAAAACCCTAAAATAATATTTGGAATATTACAGAAACCGTAATTTAACTCTGTTCTAAGAACAGTAACAATGGTCGTCAGATCAAATGGCAGCATTTAAAAACCTAAAAATGATACCTGGAACACTTCAGTGAGCGTAATTTAATAACTCTTGCATTTCTTCCCAGTATCGTAACCATTGTCGTCAAAGCCACGGAAAAGAACGTGAATCATGGCAAAGAAAATAGGTTCTTCATATTTATGGCTGCACTTACTAGGCAATTCTATCTCCAGTTGAGGCAGGTTTTGTTCCACCAAACTCTTGTTACTGAGTCCCAACGACGGCACAGCGGCGGCATCGACGAAGTCTCGGTTTTCTGCTCAGAATGGAACATCAATTTCGGCTATTGCAATACAAAATATAATGGATATTGAATTTCTAAAAAAAAGGTAGAATTTTTTAGTAAGCAACTTTACGTTAAGGACAAAACCCAAAGAAGACTACATTGTTAAAATATCATGCGGTCAATACTAAAATGAACGTTTCGGGCATTACACTTTGGTCAGTAAAGTCTTCTTCAGACAACATCACTTCAGACAGTGTAATGACAGTTTTCAGAAAACTTGAACAACAACAAATTCAGAGAAGTTAAAAGTGAAGTGACACATAAATGTGAGCTTTTGATAGTTCTCATGCGTGAAATGATCTTCTTAAACTAAAAAATCAATCACCATTGCGTCTGAGACGTGAGCTTTGTTTAGCGGAGCAAATGAACAATTACTATACAAGTTTTATTGGGTAATTTTTAACGCATAGCCAAGGCACTCCACGTGGTTCTAATGCTCTTCTACTATCACACACCGTCCCCCATGAAATACCCATGGTTCTTTAGAGCCCTATTACACATCAAAGTAGACTTTTTATGCTATCACATGTAAAACTTCATATTTCTTTGCTATACAAATAAATTGATCAGCATTTAACTAAACCTTACCATCTAACTCATAATAATATTTCACTGCAAAGGCACATGCACAAAGGCACTTAATTTTTGCTTCAAATAACCTCCATTCATCTTGCGTTCAAAAGGTGCTGGGTGCACACTCGAGTAAAATATTCTTCCATCTCATGTTAGTTCATATATATACTACATATATACATATATGTAGATTCATAGGCAATTTTTACCAAGGGATCTTAATCCACTTTTGCAAACTCACCGAGCTCCAGAGAAGTGCCCCAGCCACAGAGTTTGTCGAGCCTCTGTATCAGCTGGGTGGGGCTGGCGAACGCTCGCAAGAGTACTTTCATTACTAATTCTTACAAAGTAATCTTATCCACTTTTTTCAACTTACGGAGCTCAAGAGAAGTGCCCCAGCCACAGAGGTTGTCAAGTCTCTGTATCAGCTGGGTCGGGCCGGCGAATGCCCGCAAGACCTTCTCCTCAGCGCCGGCTACGAAGCCAAGAGATGAGGTACACGCGACGCAGCTCATGTCGTAGCCGTGCACCTGCGGCCGGCACAACTCGTGCCACGGGCCCTCCGATGTCTGCGCGTGCAGGCGCGTCGTCTGGTCCAAGCTGCACGTCAGCAAGTATCTGCACACCAAACAACTTATACATTAACAAACACACTTGAGGCTTATACACACTTTAAAGCCTTTGAAAATAAACCTGTAACAAGTGATAAAAGAGAACTCGAAAAGTTTAAATGAGAGATGGACGACGACTTGCACATTAACGAACTTAAAACACTTGAAACCTTTTGAAAATGAACCTTTTGAAAATAAACCTAGAGCCAGTGATGGTGTAGAACTCAAAAGCTTTAAATGTGAATGGAATTAAGAGTTTGTTAGTACAATGAAAGGAGTTTATGTGTAGTTGCGCAGAAATAGCATCGTCTCTTCCACTGTAAGAAAATTAACAGCCAACAGTCGAAAGCTTATTGGAAAGTACCAATAGGTAGTTTCTACGTAAACAAAGTGAAAGTGAAAGGAGGATGTGTGCCAAGTGAACTAGGGAATGCTGTCATTAGAATACTTTATGTTGCAAGAATGTACGAATTGAAAGAAGAATGATTATAAGCCAGTTAACAAGAGCTTAACCTTTTCTAAAATTTTAAATTTTTGGTTGATGAACATTTACGTTTAGAAAAAGACAGGAAATTGAAAAAAAAAATTAACGTGAGCTCGGGAATGTGGTAGGAAGAATACTATCAGCAGACCATTTTCAAAACAAATTACAGAAAACTGTACCACGTTCGCATGATGGAGACTCAGCCAGTGCTTCTAGAAGTAATAAATAATTTCACACAGGCACCCAATACAGACCTATTTACTGAAATGGACCGCAAAATTTAAATTGCTCTCAATATCTTGACGGAAGTTGTTCAATTCCTATGCAAAGGAGATTTTGTCGCGAGAACACCTTCCCTGCAACAAGAACACTTTTTCTGTAGCGAGAACACCTTGCCTGCAACAAGAACACTTTTCCAGCAACAAAAACACTTTGCCTGCAACAAAAATACCATGCCTTTAACAAGAACACTTTCCCTGTAGCCAGAATAACTTTCCTGTAACAAGAACACCCTGCCTGCAACAAGAACACACCTGCCAAGCGGGTCCCAGGAGCAGTCAACAACAGGCCTGAAGTGACCAGAGACGGTGGGCCGCGGCACCCACTCACCCTGGCTGCCTGCCCGCCACTCGTGCACACCGCCCTGTGAAAGATTAACTTCATATTCATCATTGCTAAAACAACAGTACATTTCATTTTGGAGGATGGTAATCCCTAAGCACTTCCTTTATTATTATTTTTCTAGTCATTATCATTATTCTATCATTATCATTATTCTATCATTATCATTATTCTATCATTATCATTATTCTATCATTATCATTATTCTATCATTATCATTATTCTTTCATTAACATTATTAATTCCTTATCTATATATTAATACGCTTAAAACTAAGTTCGTGCGTAACGCTCCTCATTATTGTGAAGGCGCTGTGACTCGCGGTATCGTGTCTACGAAGATACTATATATAAGGGGTCTTGTTAAGCTACTCACAGCTTCACAATGGAGCAGAGGAGAGAATTAGCCAGAGAGATACAAAGAAAATTTCTAGATAGAATAAGAAAGGAAGAAAGGCAATCTATTCGAGATATGAACAGGAACTTTATGGTACGAAGAAGACAAAATATGAGTGTAACGTTAGGTTGGCATAGGTTAGGTTAGGATATGAAAGGTTAGGTTAGGATATGAAAGGTTAGGTTAGGATATGAAAGGTTAGGTTAGGATATGAAAGGTTAGGTTAGGATATGAAAGGTTAGGTTAGGATATGATAGGTTAGGATTTGATAGGTTAGGATGTATTAGGTTAGGTTAGCATAGGCCTAATAGGTAATGTTGACGAAATTTTTTTACGGGTCCACGGTTTTTATATGTTTGACATATTATCAGGATAGCTTCGGTTAGGATAGGTAGGATATGTTAGATTAGGATGGGTCAGGTTAGAATATGTTGTGTTACAATTTGTCAGGTAATGTTGACCGAATTTTTTCACGAGTCCACTTAACTAAACGATGACATTGGTTAAGTTAGGTTAGGTTAGGATAGGTTAACATAGATTAGCATAGGTTAGT
Organism: Platorchestia sp. MABIK; assembly: GCA_014220935.1. Lineage (NCBI taxonomy): Eukaryota > Metazoa > Arthropoda > Malacostraca > Amphipoda > Talitridae > Platorchestia > Platorchestia sp. MABIK. The sequence goes on from JACJUY010002711.1 coordinate 53,889, forward strand.
TAATGATGCAATTTTTTCACGGATCCACTTTTTTTTATGTTTGACAAATTATCAAGATAAGTTCGGTTAGCACTGGTTAGGACAAGATAGTTAAGAATGTGTTAGGTTAGGTTGGAATATGGCATGTTAGAATTTGTTAGGTAATGCTGACCGAATTTTTTCACGGGTCCATCTAGCTTAACGATGACTTTGTCCGTGTAATTTCCACATGTCCTGCTAGTTATTATAATTGTTATAACTACCATTATTGTTTCCATTATTATTGTTCTTCTGAGTTCCTGATTGTACCACCGCAGGCATCTTAGGCAATCTCAGCAGTGAGACTCGGTAGTTTCAATGATAAGGTTGCACTAGAAAGGCTATAGCCATCTCCATTACAAATAACTTTATAAAGGGTCAAGTTCCTTCAGAAACCTTCGCATTTTAATCATGGAAGAATATTTAACATTTGGATTAAGGGGAAGGATGAACGTCATAAAGCATAGGCACAGTAATAGTTGGGAGACGAATTTACCTCGTAGCAGGAGTGTGAGTGATGCTTGGAAGAAGAAACGAGGAAATGGTTCGAATTAAGAGACTAAACAGGTAAGGGTACCTACATTCCAGAGCAATAAAGTAATTTAAATGTGTAATAAGAATGACAAGCATGATCTATTAGGAGAGGGAACCATAATGGCAAGCACTAGTTGAACGAAGTAAAAGAAGACTACAAAACGCACCAAAGCCATAAAATAATGATAAACGAGTGTAGTCAATGAAACAGTTATACAGATGTATTGGATGCTTATCAACGCAAAGTTCTATGTACGATTTAAAGTAATGGATATACCAGAGCAAAATTCTGGGACCCACTGTCAAGTTTATGGCAGAGATGCAGTGTAAATACAGCCACTCGTATACAGCTAACCTCTAAGCACGGGAAAAGATAAACCAGTACACATTATAGACCTTGACATCAGCTAGTACAAAATAATTAATAAGGGCTTTGGCATGTATATTTTTCAAAATTTTAACATACAAATAAAATTTGCTAACAAAGGCTCACTAGCAACTCAACAAAAAATACACAGGGCTAGGGAGAACAGACTGACCGTGTAGCTGTGAGCGTACATGGCCGATCCGTTGCTACTGAAGACAGCAGAAAAATACACAGGGCAAAGGAGAACAGACTGACCTTGTAGCTATGAGCGTACACAGCTGATCCGTCTCTATTGAAGACAGCGGAGAAGAACCCCTCTCTGTTGCCCCCCACCTCCCCCAGCCTGGCCCCCTCCACCCAGACTCCGCCTTCTTCGTAAGGCGTGTCGTCACTCCTGCGGTACAAGAGGCAAATGAAGAGTAAATTATTGATGCATAGAGAGGAAAATAAACAAGATCAAGTGGAAAAAGTCGCTGACACAAGGGCAGATAATAGACTAGAATAGGTAAGAGTGAACAATGAAATTGAAAGAAGTAAGAATTAGCTGAAAAGAAAACAAAGAAAGAGGCAAATAGAAGTATTCAACAGAAATAGGGATAAGAGAGAAAAGAGAGGATTAAGTATTAAGATAAATAATAGGGAATGAGTAAATGATAAAGATTGGAAAATTTGATAAAATTTGTTTTAGGATAATAATAGAAGGAGAGAAAGCTTTTGACAAGACAAAGAAGTGGAAGCCTAAGATAAAACAAAAAACTTAGGAAAGGAAGCCTTAAAAAGGAAGCCTTAAAAAGAAAAGCAAGGAACAAGTGCGCATGCACAGAAAGATAGAATGTGCATAAAACACTAAGAAATAACTGAAAATAAACAAAATTCTCTAAATTTACAACGTGGCAAAGAGATGCATAAAGAAAGGTGTTATGAAATCTCTATTAGAATATTAATACGAATCAAGTTAGGTTAGGAGAGAGTCCATTTATGAAGAAGAGTTAGTTAATATCCCACATTCAAAAGGGAAAGCCAACACTACAGCGCTTCTGAAAGAAAAATACCACGATAGATTGCAAAACTAAAGCAGCATGGATCTAGTTTTGCTATCTAAGAGTAACTTCTGAAGCAGAGTGAGCAGGTTATGCCTTAAGGATGTACTCTTTTCAACTATTCATGATTACCATCATTGGGAGAATAGGTTTATATATCACGGTTACCTCATCTCCAATATCCAAGACTACCATTTACGGGAGAGCAAGCAAGTTCTGACATCAAGGTCACCCTATTTTTGACCATTCACATTAACCATTAGAATAGGTCTACTTGCAATTGATCCAAATGATTACCTAAAATAGAAATTGACGATATTAGAATGGGAGCAATTACTGTGAAAGTGTAAGGCAATTATAAATTCTGATGAATTTAAATTTTCAAAAATTTAAAGATAAAACAAAAGAATTACTTCCAAGTCACACAAATTCTACACATCTTGTCTACCTTTAAGATTGTAGCATGTCCTGCAAATATACACACATTTGAAATATTTCACATATGTACACACATTACAAAAAAAAAAGTTTAATTTTTAAACATGTTACTTATAGGAGAACAGGACAATATCATAAAACCCGATTAAGGTTCTAGGTCCAACCTATTAATGGAGGCTGAATTTTGCTCTTTAATATATCATCAATTTTAAATAAATTCGATAACATGTGTGCATTACAGGAAAATGCGCAAAATTTTCAAACATCTTGACAACTGTCAAAGTTGGCAAAATAATCACATTAACCAGTCACAACAATATTATTCTTCAAAAACACTCATAGGTCTTAACCCAATATTGGGGAAATGCTGACCCTGACGTCTGCGGAGAGCGCTCAACATCGCAGTAATTCTGTGGCTGCCAGAGCACGATAGACCGGTCCTCTGTCTGCGTGCAGCTCAGCAGTCGCAGGTTTTGTTCCTTCAGTCCTGCAATGGAAAAATTGAGTCGTTTCAACTAACTTCACTATGCTTTTACAAATTGAAGTTCTTTCAGTCGTGCAATGAAAGAAATGAATTGTTTGAACTAATTTCGTCCAGCTTCCACAAATCGATGTTTTTTCATCCACGCAATGAAAAAATGAATAATTTGAACTAGTTTCGACTAGCTTTCACAAATTGAAGTTCTTTCATTTGAACTTGGTGAGGCTTATTATTCAACAATTCGAAAAGTAAGTGCCTCATGGAAGCGAGTTGAGTAAAGGTCAAAAAATGAGTTAGGGTCAAAAATGTTCGATGTTGAAAATGTTGAAAATGTTCGATGTTGCTGAACACGGTAACAATACTTGGCAGATTTGATTTTCGCAACTAGAAAATTATGTTTTCTCCCTCCAATGGCACATTTTGAGTCATGCATAACACGTCTTTTATACTCAGCCGTACGAACAAATTAAATTTGGGGACTAATTGATACATCGTACTCATGATTTTAACTTAAAAAGTACCAAAAATAAATTTGAAACCACACTGGACATTGTTGACACGATTTTATACAGAAACATGGAAAAAGCAAAAAAGTTGTATTGGCAAAGCAAAGTCAAGCTCTTACCATACTGAACTTAGATGGCAAGACTTCAAACATGGCGTATCAAATGGTCAAGCCTGTGGTGCTTGCAAAACGTACCATATCTTGTACAACACCGGACATGGAGACATGACTTCCAATTATGATGAATCAAAAGAGACAACAGTGTTACATTCATTAAACGAATTCTATCTCGTACAGCACTGAACTTGAACATGACGTGAAACCCAATGTATTGAAATGATAAGATTTGTGGTTGCAAAACGAATTCAATCTCGTACAGCACTGAATCAAAGTTGACGTCTCAACACACATCTGGCAATTAGCAAAACAAATCCAATCTCGCACAGCACTGACTCAAAATAAAAGAAATTGACCTCTGAACACAAACCTGGCCTCTGCAGCCAACAAAGATGCGCCACAGCGCCGTCGTGACAAGCCAGGACGGTCTCTAGCACAGCGCTGCCGACGTCATTTAGAGGCACCGGCCGCACTCGCAGCTCTTTTAAAACTGCTGCTTTGTCGCCAAAGTCACCATTGATGGCGCTTCCACCATTGATGTGAGAATTATTCAGTTGCTTCACGTTATTGGAACGACTTTCATCTGAGCCAGTTGTGTCAGAGCTAACTGAATCCTGGGGGAACGTGTTAGTGCTGTTATGTGTGGACGAAAGAAGACATTGCAGGTTGAGCTGGAAACGCCACACTCTCACGCCGCCATCTTTGCTCCCGCTGGCTACCATCAAAGTGTCTCCTGTGAGGTAAAAACCAATAAAAACGTGGATATTATAAAATATTTGCACCCAATGCAACCATTGAAGTGTTCCCTGTGCGGTAAAACCAATGAGTACGTGAATATCATAAAATCTTTGCTCTCAATCGCAACCATCAAATTGTTCCCTGTGCGGTAAAACCAATGAGAACGTGAATATCATAAAATCTTTGCTCCCAATCGCAACCATCAAAGTGTTCCCTGTGCGGTAAAACCAATGAGTACGTAAATATCATAGAAGAAAATAGAGGGTCCCCCAAAAATGGAGTCACTTCTTGATTGCACGGTCATGTATTTCATATTGACGTTGATTGACATAAATACATGTCTATAAGTTAACTATAAAAACATCAAATTCAATGAAATTTAACGTCATTAAAGAAAACTATGTTGCACTTGAATCTAATATAAAAAATAAGTAATCGTAAGGTAAAGGATGAGTACATTTACTTTAACACCGTAGAATCATTACGGTCAAATGAAGACAAACAGAAAAAGTATGCAATACAGAGCAGTTTTACCAACAATTCTCAGAATCCTCATTTGTCAATACATTACGTATATTCCACTTGATTCTTAAAGAGACAAGATTGTTGAGAATAATTTATGAAATTATTGCTAGTAACTAGTACAAGAATCATTTCATTGTTTATCTATCCGGTGAATTTTTTTTCATCATTCAAAAAGTATTAACTTTCAACTGAAAAAATTTACAGTCAAACAGCCTGCTCTTTAGAAAAAAATGCTTTTAATCATACTTTCCAATTCAAACGTTCATAAACCACCTGCTTTCTCTAAAAACTTATTATTTAACTGAACTCATCAATTGGAAAATCATAAAAAACTAAAGCACTCTGAGAAGAGATGTCATTGGAAAACATCATTCAATTCCATGGGATAAGAACGGAAAGAAACTTTCTCTAAATTAGACCTGCATAGATAGGAACACAAATCTGACTTGCATAGACACACATAAATCAGACTTGCATAGACACACACAAATCAGACTTGCATAGACACACACAAATCTGACTTGCATAGACACACACAAATCTGACTTGCATAGACACACACAAATCAGACTTGCATAGACACACATAAATCTGACTTGCACAGACACACATAAATCAAACTCGCATAGACACACACAAATCTGACTTGCATAGACACACACAAATCTGACTTGCATAGACACACACAAATCTGACTTGCATAGACACACATAAATCTGACTTGCACAGACACACATAAATCAAACTCGCATAGACACACATAAATCAGACTTGCATAGACACACACAAATCTGACTTGCATAGACACACACAAATCTGACTTGCATAGACACACATAAATCTGACTTGCACAGACACACATAAATCAAACTCGCATAGACACACACAAATCAGACTTGCATAGACACACATAAATCAAACTTGCACAGACACACATAAATCAAACTTGCATAGACACACATAAATCAGACTTGCACAGACACACACAAATCAAACTTGCATAGACACACACAAATCAAACTTGCACAGACACACACAAATCAAACTTGCACAGACACACACAAATCAAACTTGCACAGACACACACAAATCAAACTTGCACAGACACACACAAATCAAACTTGCAGACACACATAAATCAGACTTGCACAGACACACACAAATCAAACTTGCACAGACACACACAAATCAAACTCGCATAGACACACATAAATCAGACTTGCATAGACACACACAAATCAGGCCCTCCTCCCTCACCGAGATAGACGAAGTCGAGCGCCGTGACCCAGTCTGTGTGTCCCGGCAGCGCGCCAGCTCGGCGATACCTCGGGTCCCCTGTAGACCGCACGCCTGCGGGGCATGCCGTCCACACCTGCACTTTAGAGTCGTCGCCCCCGCACAGTATGAGGGGCAGAGGCGCCGCATCGGCGCTGGAGGGAGCCACCAGCGGCACTACTCTTACTTCGGGGACGAGAGCTCTGTCACGCAGCTCTGTTGTCTCGTTCCACAGCACGGAACCTGGAAATGTGACAAGCATTGAGAAAAACACTAGCTATGCATGCTTGATCATGTACGTCGCATGGTGGACTAATTCACTAACTTTGTGGCCCACCTATCCTGACTGAAAATGATATATGTAGGGTAGAATGCTCACTTCTTGAAGTACAGCAGATCAGTCCGGTAATCTTCAACTAAATTTGTGAGATTGTCCCATGCCCTATAAAATGATCAGGGTAATGAAAGCCTCCCTAAGGATATTTTCTCAAAAATTGATGCCCTAGAAAATTATGAGGGAATAACAAAAGCCTCACTTGAGATTATTTTACAAAAATCGATGCCCTAGAACCCTATAAAATGATCTGACAATAGCAAAAGCCTCACTAAGTATTATTTCACAAAAATCTATGCCCTAGAAAACGATCGAGGAATAACATAAGCCTCACCTAAAGATTATTTCTAAGCCCTAAAAAATGACCAGAGAATAACAAAAACCTCCCTAAAAATAATTTCAGAAAAAATTGACTCATAAACATTCCTACAGAACATAAATTCACAGGGCAACGTACCGGACGCGAGACACAAGAGCGCCACTCTGAGTGTGTGGTCTGTGCCGGCTGTCACAACGAGCAGGCTGGGGTGTGCTGCTGGGCCGGTGAAGCAAGCGTCTCCGCTCGATATGCTCCCTTTGTGCTGGTCTGTGTGGGGGTGGAAAGGCAAGCATTAAAGGTGATGGGTAGGATGGAAATGCAAGCATTAAAGGCGATGGGTAGGATGGAAATGCAAGCATTAAAGGCGATGGGTAGGATGGAAATGCAAGCATTAAAGGCAATGGGTAGGATGGAAATGCAAGCATTAAAGGCGATGGGTAGGATGGAAATGCAAGCATTAAAGGCGATGGGTAGGATGAGAACGCATTAAAGGCGATGGGTAGGATGGAAATGCAAGCATTGAAGGCGATGGGTAGGATGGAAATGTAAGCATTAAAGGCGATAGGTAGGATGAGAACGCATTAAAGGCGATGGGTAGGATGGAAATGCAAGCATTGAAGGCGATGGGTAGGATGGAAATGTAAGCATTAAAGGCGATAGGTAGGATGAGAACGCATTAAAGGCAATGGGTAGGATGGAAACACAAACATTAAGGTGTAGAGTATATTGCAGCTGGGAAGGAATAACGTACACATGAAGAAATAAAAACTAGAAATTCTGAGTAGTAGATGAAGCATGCGTTACTGCTTGAAAAACTCCCCTTCATGCCGGTCTAGGAAGGATGGCAACGTAAGTATCTGGGACGTGGCGTGTGTTGTATTGAACGAGGAAATAACAAACGACATTTTGAGTGAATGATGAAACTCTACCACAGGAAAAGTCATAAATTGAATTAATGCTGTGATACTTCTTCACAAAAAATGGAAAGATTAGCTGGTTAAAAAAACAGCTTCAAGCAAATCCACAAGCACAATACCGCAACAAAAACTTGAACTAGAGGTTCAGAAAATCAATGGTTTTAACTGTAAAAGCTCAACTTTCGACATGATTGCACTAAAAAAGTGGATGAATATCTGAAATCCAATATAAACACTATTCTTAGACGTATAGTAAAGCTTACTAGAGCATCACTTACCAGGAATGTGAAATTTCCTGTGGAAAATGTGGCGTACGGTGGCAGCATCGGCTGAGTGGCAGGCCTGAGGTGACACTTGCCACACCGCCACAGCGCCTGTGGCGTGGAGACTGAGTAGTGTTGTAGGCCCAGGCCCTGCCACCACCCTGAGGCCCACTATTTGCCCCACACCGCGGTCCTGGGACATGCCCACCACTCTGCACGACTGCAGGCAGGCAGGGTTAGTGGATGTTAGGATACAAGGACATTCAACACGTTCACTACATTTCCGCGGTTGCTACGGTCGGTTTGGTTACGTTGGAAGAAGTAGAATTGAAAAGTCATCTTACTGCTTGATTACATTCTAATCCTTCCAAAAAAGCAGGAAAAATACCAACTGAGCGATAACATTTTAACTTGTACGCCATAGTCTAATTTAGATTAAGGTAGAGAAATCAGTGAAATAGTAGCCATTATTGCTGGTACGTAAATGAGCAATTTACCAAGTGGTGCACACATGTGCCAATACGCAGTGAACGTGCTAACACGCTCACTACCGCTGCGCACATTTGCGTCCAGCAGTCTTTTCAAGTTGCCTTGTAAGCAGCAGAGTTTAAAACAACGACTTCGATGCTCGAAAAATAAAATTTTATCTTTTGAAAGAAGTGTGAAAATGTACTAGCATGATATTTTACCTTGTATGCTTGAAGAATTCAAATGCTGTCCATTCACACCGATACGTAAATGAGCAATTTACCTAGTGGTAAATCGGCAGTGAACGTGTTAATCTCTACCTAATCCCTCGGAAACGCCTAAAGTCAGGATTTTGCTCGCTCAACGTCTTTGTTTTGGAGTGATCTCTAGAACCGTTCCAAACCGTCCTCCCAGTGACAGGGAGGGTTAACCTCTACCTATACATTCAAAATCGCTCAAAGCGCAGATTTTGCTTTCTCAGTATCTCCTTCTTGATGTAATCTTACTGCTGGAAAGAATGACGTAATGTACTTTAAGTTACGGCGAATGACGTTATTTGCTTGAATTGTTTCTAGAAATTGTTTTTTTCAACAGGAGGATTAGCGAACAGGAGGATTAGCACTGCAAGCCTTAATGTATGAATTCGTTTTCCAGGAATATTTATAACATTTAGAGCATAGTGAGAGAATGTCTATTTAGGATGGCTCAATGCGAAGTAAAATGATCAGAGATCAAAATGCATTAAATGGATCATCACAGCACCATGTCTAACGTCATTAATATACACAAGCTTATTGAGAGCAAAAGAAACCTAGAGTCTGCAGAACCACAGTCAATTTTACATTAGTTACATTAGATTGCTGAGAAATAAACCAGTGGACGTTCTGAAAACTACAGTACATGCAGCACAAGTAGATTAAAGAAACAACACACCTGTGAGGAGAGTCGCGCAACTGAAGTCAATTTATGTTTCGTGTGACCCTAACATTAGGTGTGCAGCAATATGGTGGAGTGTGACATACCTGAGGGCAGTAGGCAAGGACGGTGTGCAACAATATGTTTGAAATGTGAAATAGCCTGAGGGCAGTAGGCAAGGATTGTATGCAGCAATTTGATAGAGGACGGTGTGCAGCAATTTAGTGGAATGAGACATACCTGAGGGCAGTAGGCAAGGACAGCATGCAGCAATATGGTGGAGTGTGACATACCTGAGGGCAGTAGGCGAGAATGCGAGAAGCAGCAGCGTAGCACAACAGCTGAGCTTGAGGGCAGTAGACAACCACACCGCGCCGGGACGCCGCCGCGGCGCTGGCGTACACACAACGAGCTGCTTCTCCCTCACTCATCTTGATGTGCTAAGCTAGGTCTCGTTTCAAACAGTCTCTAAGACAGGATTTTTACCTCTACCAAATCCTTCCACAATGACAGGGATATCTAACCTCTACCTATACCTTCGGAATCGCTCAAAGCATAGACTTTGCTTATTCAGTATTTTCTTCTAGAGGTAGTCTTACTGATGGAAAGAATGACGCAATGCATTATACGTTATGGCAAACTGAATTATTTGCCTCTAATGTGTTTTTAGAAATTGTTCTGTGAGAAATAATCACAAATATATTTCAATCAAATGGTGATGCTCATATTCGGCTTTATCAATTGTTTCTTTTTTTTCATCTTAAAATTACTTTCAACACAATCGTCTTCCTTAAACTGATACCTACTAGAAATTGAACTACTAGAAATGGAACATTATGTTGTGACAACCGAAAAAATCCATAATTGGATTTTTTTAAATCACGAAAAGAAAGCCTCTCTATCAGCTCAGGGCCTTACATGATATCAGAATAATCTTCGTACAAATAATTTTGGCTACAATATAACATCAAGACTGAAATGTTTTATACAACATGATCTGCAGTTAGCACACAGCTAACATAATTGGCATCATAATCAATCAGACCATTTTGGTCACAGAATCATTTTCAAGCTAACAATTTTTTGCCAAGAATAAAAAAATCCACCTGTGTAAAATTAGACAAACTCAACATAGGTTATTGCACGTACGAGGTAGGCGCTGGAGGCAAGGGTAGCCAGTCCCTTTCATCTTCCGACCACCGGTGGAAGAGCCATAGCCTTTGCCTAACCGTCCTCTCTCTCTCTCCTTTAGAATTCTGCATCTTACCACATTCACGTGTCCTCACGAAATTACCGATTGAATTACGAGTATGCAATTAGATTATTCACATGCCTCAAGAAATTATAGATTTCAGCCTTTGCCTGACCGTTTTCTCTCATTCTTATCGCATTCACATGTCTTCATGAAGTTCCCGAATTAAGGGTATGCGATTAGATTAGACCGAGTGGTGTTCCCAGCTAAGATGTTCCCCAAACATGAAGGAGGAAGACACAATTTAGAATGGAATTAAGGGAATTCATGCCCTCGTCCCCACACACTCTGTGCATCAAAACAGCAAGATTGAATTAATTTTATGAAACAAAGTGAAAGTTGAAGAAACTTATTGGGGCAAAAAGAAAGACGGTAGTGAAATAAAATGAAGCAACCAATCCTATTTTTTCAGAAGGAAGGCCTACCAAACCTTCAGCTCGGGATCTTATATCTTCCCCTGAGTGCTAATTCTCATACGTACACTAATTGTACTTCCTTAAAGAACGAGTGTGAAATCAATCTTGATTTATTAATTTCCTTACTCATTTTCATAGCATGAGAAATGATTAGGATGGAGACAAAAGACGAATATTCTTCATATATTTCAAAAACATGCGTTGACTAAAAAGAGCTACAAACGATTAAATAAAATAATCTTCATCCATGCAGAACAAATTAAAAAAAAACTAGAGAACCTTCATCAAAGAAAATAAGCAGGTACAATAAACGAGTAGCGATCTTAGAATTATTAGATAACATAGTGTCGTCTCGACCGCAGCAGCAGTGAGGCGACTCAATGCAGGCAATTTGGATTTAACCCCCGAAGAAACCGGGAGATACATCGTTGAAAATGGCACTTAAATTGCACGACACGTAGAACGGACAAAAATCTCATTGAGCACAGTTTATGGCACTGCAGTTACTGCGAAGGCGATCAACCAATAATGGAGTAGAGGTCTTAGATACGATTTACAACAAAGAAAGAAAATACGACTTACAAGTAGTAGTACAAAGTTTACCAGAGTTTGACTGGTTACAAAGATGCAATTTTTAAAATTGACCAATGAAAAGAAAAAATGCATGCGGTTGTACGTCAACAACAAAAGATTAATTTTCTAATCATTAGAAAGAATAAAATGAGATTTTAATTTGCCTTTCTATTTATATTACAAAAAATCCCAAGTTTCTTATTATCATGATCAAAATAAAAAAAACTCGTTATCTCTAAGGAAATGTTTCGAGTTCCTAATTTCAAAACAGAAATTTAATAAATAAGAAAATTGTGCTAAAGTCTAAGTAAGTTTTCCTCCAAAATTTGCACAGCAATGGAACACTTGATGGGTATTGAGCACTTCATCCGAGAGAAAATTAAAAGAAAAGTGCAGCAACAGGAAAAAAAGAAAAAACATTGAAAAATGAGAATAGTCTTGATGCAAACACAAACACGTCACGTATAATGCAAGAGAACCAGCACCGAATGTCATAATAGAATCAACAAAGAAAAGAGGGAATAATCCAATGCAAAACGTAGCGAATGACAACCGGAATACACTTGTGCCCAGCACTTCAATACAGTGATTAAATTTAACACACCTTATGCAATGTAAGAATGAAATACAATCCACGCTGATCCATAGATGGAATAAAACAACTAGCACTCACAATAAGTATGGAGCTGAAGCCTACACTAACGGCATCTTCATGTATGATGCCAACAATTTATTAATAAAATTTATCAGTATCAGCACAGAAATACGGAATATGCCAATGTGAAGTCAATGCCAGAAATACGGAATAGGCCAAGGTGAAGTCAATGCTAGAAATACGGAATAGGCCAAGGTGAAGTCAATGGCAGAAATGCGGACAAGGCCAAGGTGAAGTCAATGACAGAAATACGGAATATGCCAAGGTGAAGTCAATGACAGAATTACGGAATATGCCAAGGTGAAGTCAATGCCAGAAATGCGGACTAGGCCAAGGTGAAGTCAATGTTGATTTGTAGAGGCAAAACTTTTCATGTTTCAAGCAAAAGATAGACAAATTGATGAAAAATACTACAAAGCAAGATGAATGAATAAAGAAACCACTTTTTTTCTCAGAACATGCAAGTACCAACATTTAAGCATTATTTTTTTTGATAAAAAATCAAGAATAAACTAAATTTCTCAATGCAGTTACGTTAAGCATCAAATAGTTACACGCATAACAAACTTTGCGCATGCACGAAGAAATTAATCATACGTCCCACACGTTCTACTGTCATACATGATTGAGACACGTGGCTTTATCAATACCGCACCAACTGCAACAATTTCAATGAATTACAGAGAATAGAGAACCAAACAGCAATAAACTGTTATTTAGAAACCAGTAATAACAGATGAGAAAACGACCGAAATTGTTTAAGAATAGGTAAACCTCATAGAAAACGAGACTAGTAAAGAAAACGGTAAAACCTTTCAGAAAACGAGGAACCAGCTTAGAAAATGATAAATCAGCTTCAAAAACGAAAAATCAGTTTAGAAAACGAGAAACCACTTTAGAAATCGCCGAACTGCTTATAAAACTGCATTAACCACTCAGGAAATGACATGGCAATTGCCACTCAATATAAAATAAAAATTTTGTCACACGAGATGCTACAAATAAAATCGTTCAGACCAGTAATCAACGAAACAAATCAATCATGATACCCGAGATAAAATGATGCACCCATAGCCAACTCATACAGTATGCATAATAAGGTAGTTTTTGTTATATAAATGGGGACATTAACTTAAGACGTTAATTTATCATCAACTAGTTCGGGACATGACGAACAGCAGCAATACAAATCCTTGACCTGCCAAACTGACTAGAAATTGACATGAATTTTACTTCAATATTAACATGATCCATACTAGTTCGGTTTTTATGCGACTACAAACATCATGACCACATTAGCACATCAGAGTGATGTTAACTTTAGTTCAGGAAATGACCAAGGTCTGTTCTAGTTTTTATCCATAACAACCTCCCATAGCTTGCTAGGAGCCAGAAAAGTTAGAAATTTTTTTTTATTTCGGATCTGATTTTGAGGTACGTCCAAAGGCGATTTTAATGCCATTTCATCAGTGGATTCCAAGTTAAAAAACATGATCTATAGGTTGGTCTTTATATTCCTAAAAAAATTCATCCTTCCCCGGTAACAAAAGAAGAAAATATAGAATGTTACTGCACACACCATTTCAGAATGACGGTGCAAAATCAGGACAAACCAGAGTAGCAATTGCCTCATCTCAAGATATAACTAACATCATGTACAGACAAAAATGGTATCACAACTTGGTCCCAACAGCAGAGAGAGTGAGAGTAGACCTGGCGTTCACAAAACCAAGAACACTCAAACGTGTGACACATCTTCGAGATTGATTGATTCTGCTACAGAGGAACTACGCCTGCGGAAAAGTTTAAGTGCTCTGTTGAAGATGTCACCTTTGGGAGCCTTTGACAGTACACTCTCTGGTGAAGTGCTTCTGATGCTGATCCGGACATCGCGGTCGGAGAGAGAACACACCTTATTAGCTCTGGACATTTGCTGACGAGGATTTACAGTAGAATTAGACAAGGCATAACTCTTCCAAGAACAAAAGCGACTTCTGCTGATAGAGATGCTTTCATCAGAGTCCTCTGCAGCAAGCGAGTCAGAGAAACAGCGGGCATGGAGATTGAGTGGTGTGTTGTTAAAATTAGTTGATTTCTGGAAACCCGTGTTGGAAATAGGAACCGATGCAGAGTACAGTTTTTCGCTAATAGAAATTTGTTTGCTGGAATCAGTGCGAATATCACAAGAACTCTTTGGAAAGAACGAATCCTTCAGCAAGTTCGATGAGCTTTGGAATGAGAGAGACTTGCCTAAATCAGGTACAAGGAAGCCTTGCGGTGCTGCAACACTGTCAGCTTCAAAGCAGTCATTGTCACAGCATCTATAGGAATCATTGGTATCTTGACTACTAGTGCCCACAATAGAACGACACCCAGCTAGCGAAACAGAGACACTCAAGTCCTTGACGCTCATTTTGTCACGGTGTTCATCACTACTAGAACATTCAAGTTCATTTAAACTTATGGTATTCTCCTGAGCAGAAATATTGATGCTTTCGTAATTTTTACAACGCGTAGAAACATTAATGTTATCGTAATTTTTACAGCTATTATAGCATGGAGATTTGTTGTCACGGATACTCCTGCAGCCATTATGCGGAGCACTCGTACTCCCATTGTTACTGGTATGACTATCAAGAGTACCCATTAAATCTGCGCTAGACTGAGAGCCTACTGAGCCTTCATCATTGCACCTGTAAAAACCTTTGCATTTTTGGGAAGAAGAATGATTGAACTTTGCATCATTTGCACATGCCTTATTCATTTGGTTAGCATTAGCAGAGCATGAGTTGTCACTCACCAGAACACACACACCAGAACTTGAACAATAGCGTTCAGTAGCTGAAGCCTCACTTGAAGAGCATTGTTCCCTCATTTCAAAAGCAGGATTTATAGCCTCCATAATTGAATTATGATCAGCAATTTGAGAGTCATCCACAAAACCATCACAGTCCAATAGATCAATTTTATCTGCTTGGCAACTGGAACTGGTGAGCTGCGGGTCAAACTCAACACTTCGACAAAAATCTGCTTTATTTATTGCTAGTTCTTCAGTATTTTGGAGGCCTCGAATTTTTTCCAACCAAACGTGTTTCGCAAAAGACTCCTCTGAACTGTTGCAACCTTGTAATGGGTTAATTAAGGAGGTGGTTAAGTCACTTTCTGTGGGTATTTTGGGATCACATGAGCTGAGATCCTCAGCCCTGCAAACAGATGCACTTTTCAGACAAGTTTCACGCCAGTGAACATCTTCAGAATCATGCTCATGGGATTTCAAGCATTTTCCTAAAGCAACATCAATGCCATTAGCCTGGCGAGCCATCAGTTCTTCACTGTCTTGCACACTTGTGACTACTTTATCACAATCCAAAGGTTCAAGCTCTCCCTGCACAAGATTACTATCGTACAAACCGAGCTCAGTCTCACGGCTGTCTATAACCTGATCTTCCACGATGTGACGGTCCTCTGTGTGCTGTTTGCTCTGCTCCAGACCTTCGTCTACGACGTACAGGATGTTGCTCAGAGGGACAAAGTTCTCTCGTCCATCTGGTGTAGACAATACCAGGATAAGCGATGATATAATCAACACAGCACTTCAGGTATGACTGGCATGAATGGTGTATGCATGGTATCCAGGTATAACGTATGTATGGTATCGAAATAAAACGTAGGGCAGTAAAATGAAGCACATAATCCGGACCACTGGTGGTGTGCACAATTGAGTTCTAAAAACAGGCAAATAATGTGAGACTTTTCCACACACATGGTCAGTTACAGTACATGAAGCACATTCACAACCATTAAATTTTTCAACGGCAATCAAAAGATATACATTAAAGGCCTATCCTATTCTTGTAATGAAAACAATTTACCTATAAATGACTTGAATGAGATGTAAGTTATTTATAGTATGACTGACTGAGAAAAATGCAATGATGAAAGAGAGGCACAGTTGTTTTGCCGGATTACACTAGCTTAGATTCTGATTTAGTTCAAGCATCCCTAACCACAACAAAGGTGCTCTGAAGAGAGGAAGAAAGAAGGCACCATTTAGTATGGATTTTTTGGAATGGGAAATCTTCGTGAAATCTTCGTCTGTCATACCTTGTGCATTGAAACAGAAAAATTGAGAATTTTTAAGAAATGATACACAATAAGTTGAAGAAAAAGTAATCAGTGCTGAAAACGAAGGACCAAAGTGAACAAAAAAAAAAGAGTGTTAAAGAACAAAAACCTTACTCCATTCTAACACAAAAAAGGCAAACCAAATCTTCAGCCTAGGACCTTACATTTTCCTCCATGTAGCATGAATTCATAGGTGCAATAGTTGTACTCTCCAGAGAGGATTGCAAGGGAACAACAAGACCTCACCAGGGAACAGGGCCACAACGCCCACAGGGAACAAGACCTCACCAGGGAACAGGGCCACAACGCCCACAGGGAACAACAAGACCTCACCAGGGAACAGGGCCACAACGCCCACAGGGAACAACAAGACCTCCCCAGGGAACAGGGCCACAACACCCACAGGGAACAACAAGACCTCACCAGGGAACAGGGCCACAACGCCCACAGGGAAGGTTGCGGGAGGCTCTGCCTTGCTGTAGTCAGAAGGGACCGAGGTCTGAGGGGCATGTCCAAAGTA
Source organism: Platorchestia sp. MABIK (assembly GCA_014220935.1). Classification (NCBI taxonomy): domain Eukaryota; kingdom Metazoa; phylum Arthropoda; class Malacostraca; order Amphipoda; family Talitridae; genus Platorchestia; species Platorchestia sp. MABIK. The sequence continues at coordinate 70,684 of JACJUY010002711.1, forward strand.
GAGGACGGAGACTGTGACTGTCTGTTGGTCGTCACCTTCTTTGGAGACCATCAGCTCTGTGCCAACCGTCAGCGGGCCTTCTTCACACCTGCTCAGATACTGTAATTAATAGGCCGCAGCTTCAGCACAAACATCAAAGGTGTTCAGACCAAAACCCAAACTTTTTCTACCCTCTTATTGTTTACCAGCATTAACAAGTTGTTTACTCTGAAATTCTCCTCCTATAACATATTCACATGCGAATTTTTTGAAGGCAAAAAATTGTTCCACAACAAAAAAACACATGAATGTTCTCAAATGACATGCATAAAAGCCTACAAACAAGAGGCTCATCTACCAGATAATTATGAAGCTAACTAGATAATTAAATCTAATAAGTTATGTTCTGCCACAAAAATTTTGAACAAACATGTAGGCATGACTGCCCCATTGGCTGCGTTTCTTAATCTTCAAATCATCAATTGGAAGCTTTTCGAAGGAGAACCCAAATAAACTATCAATAGAAAGGTAAAAATATGAAATGCATGCTAAGGATATTTGAAAAGCCCTAAGAAATTCAATTTTTCAACTGCCTCACATAATACACATGAGTTGAAATGAAAATCAATCATCAATATCTTCCATTTCTATACTACCACACAAAAACAAGGGTTTCCAGCTAACATGTCATTTCTAACTACATACATCAACTTTTATTACTATTAAGATTCCACCAAAAAACAAGATCCAATGAAAACCTCTGAGAATTGCCAGCTACTTCTTTATAAACTCACTCATCAATGTAGTACATAAAACCAGGGTCAAGCAGTTGCAGTTCAGAACAAGCCTTGCACAGACACCCGAAGAGAGGACACGCTGATTCCAGCTGATGATGAAAATGCATTCAAAGTCAAACAAAATAAACAAGGAAAACTGAAGAAAAAGAATCAACCAAAAAAGCCACTAAACATTCTTTTTAAAGAACGATTAACACATTAAGTGCGTTGAGTCAAACTGAAATTCAATGTCCAACTCGAATTAGAGATCAATTTGAAAAAATAACAAACATTAAATAGATTGTGCTTTTATTTAGTTATCATTAAGCATTTTTGAAGATTGAGAGAGTGACTGCTGGTCGGTCAGCTGCACCGGTAGGTAACGTCACACTCAAAGCGTTAAAAATACTTTTACTGAGAAGTGGTGTACAAACGGTAAGGAGTAATTAGAGGACTAGAAAATGATGCTGTGTGTAAATAATAGGAGAGTATAAAATGATTTTAAAATACTTACCACTCAGATCACAGGGAAGATATAAAATTCAAAAAAATTGGACATCCAAGAGAAGAAAGTTTAATGCATTAAAATTTTACAAACCATTAACCTCAGTCAGCAAAAATGAAGAACCCTTTTAACCCTGTATCTCAAACTCAACACAATCACAATACATGCATAAAAATTAGCAGAGATAGTTTGTGTTGTTTCATGTGGATGAATGCTCAAATAAAAGAAGTGATACCAATCAATTGAAACAAATGTAAAGAACTCAAAAACCATGCAAAGCAACGCATCTTTTGTAATTGTAAAACAGAACAAGAAATGGAAAATACACCACAAAATATTTCAAAATGTAATAGCAGGTATGATTACTGAATTCAGGGGCTATTCAGATGGAGATATTGCTTATAAGGTCCATAAATGATACTGTCTCTTTCCTGAAAAATCAAGACATTCTATTGGAGGTAGGGTTACATTTTCTACTATCCACTCTCAGTTAACTTGAATCCAGCAAGTGTGGCCAATTTATTTGTGAAGGTTTTATTGTTTTATTGGAAATTGGTGCACACAGTGAGCCCCTCCAAGCTGTGCATAGAAACAGCAAGAATAAGATAAGTTCATGACACAAGGTGATAGAAAGTAATAGGTGCTTAAAATATACAGCAGTGAACAAAAAAATAAAAAATAGATAAAAATAGCCCAAATCAAAATTAAAAACCTATTTTATATCAGCACAAGAACAGCCTATTCACATTTCAGCTAGAGGCTTTACATCTTACATCTTTACAAATTCAAATAGATACAATTGTCATATCCCTCTGAAGTTACTTAAAATGTGATTTTTTTAACTCAATTTAATTTGGTAGAAATTGTCTTAAACTTATATCTATACCTATAAATAAGCTTTGGTTAACAAATTTTGCCCGTTTGTCCGTGTAAAATATTATAATTTAAGTTTTTACTGATCCTCAACCTTTGAACAGGAATGCAGAAAACTCTTGAAAAATTATACCAAAAAGTCCTTACAGACAGCAAAGAGAACCAAAAATTCAAAATATACCTCATTCATTCAGCACACACTGCAACAGTGAACAGCTAAACACAGTGAAAAAAATAATGGTAACAAGGTGGAATTAACTCACATCAAGCTCCTGTTCAGAACTGAGCTCACTTTGAATGGAACTTTCTTCTTCCTCAACATCTGAAAACAACAATAAAGATCACATCAACTTTTTAAATAACAGTTCAAAAGTAACAAGAACTACTTGAGGAAAATAATAAAAATCAAATCTTCTTCTATGAAAGCAATCAACTACTATTCAAACTACCTGAGACCAGTCATAACACAAAAATGAATTCAACACCAGATATATGCAGAAATATTTATCACAATGAAAGATTTGTCAAACTCTTACCATGTTTTCTGTGTATAGAGTCATATTTGAATCAGTCTGTAAATTGTTTATTCATTTACCAGTATAAATGGATGACATTTCTTCTGTTTCAGGACTTTTCTAAGAAATAACTTATATCAGGTGATATGTATCATAGAATTGTATCTTTCCTAATTCTTAGGAAGGAAAGAAATGTATTCAAGCATCAAAGTTGATTTTCCTATTCTGCTACTTACAACCCAATCACAGCAACTGTTAACAACCACGGTGAACGTGTTAAGCACAGTAACAGAAAAAAGCAAACAGTAGAAACACGTAAAACTAATACCTGCTTGACTTTCAGTCACTTTTTTTTCACTCGCAGATCGGTGCACCTGGGCAACAACAGTCATGGAGCACAGTGTCTCCCCAGCATGAGCTTGGCTGACATTGGCCGTGGCCTCCTCACTTATGCAGGCCTCCCTCGATGGAGGCTCAATAGTAGAGACGTCACTTGCATGGCATTTTGTTTGGGAATTAGTCCTAGGAATGGCATCCTCACTGGAGTACTCCTGAAAACATTAATCAAAAATCAAGTAAAGGATTAGCTTTTTTATTCACTGGAGTAATCTTGAATATATTTAGCAAAAATCAAGGCATGGATTTTTTTTTGGTATTATGTATGTTTTAAAAATGTGTTCTCAACAAAATGCATTGAAAAAATTAAGGGGCAGTGTTGTTGAAAAAAAATTTATTGAACAGTTAAAAAAAAATCAGTGCCGAAGTTTTTCAAAAACGATAAATAAAAACAACAATGCTTACCAAAGAAGTTCTTCTACGTATGCATTTTAGTTGCACAGCTCTTAACGAGTTTCTAGTTGAGGCAGCACCAAGCTTTGCTGACTTTGAATTTCTCCTTAGCAGTGAGGATCGGAAGGAATTTAGACTGCGATTAGAAAATCTGCCGCTTGAGCGTCTGAATTCTGTGCAATCTTCAGAACTCGTAAGCTGAGGCAGAAGTAGATCTCCTAGTGATTGTGAGAGTGAAAGTTGAATTCCAGAATCTGCACCCAAGGAATTTTCCATTCTAGATAACTTTTGGTTAAATTCAGGTACAGCTTGCTGAAGAACATCTTTCCTAAAGGATTTTTTTCTGTGAACATCCTTGATACAAAAGTTTTCATTTTCTGGATTTGGGATAGAGTAAAATCTTTTTCTAAGGTGTACATCATTAGGGTTCCAGTGACAGTCATGATTTTGTGAAAAAATGTCTTGCGCAGCTTTTAAATCCTTTTCCAGTAACTTGATTTGAGCCTTCAACCTGCAAAATGAAAGTTTCAAAGCTTAATTATGCTTAATAAAGCTGTAATACAATAATTAATGCCATGAAGAAACAGGGAATTCTCAGTTAACAACACTAATGATTCTTGACTTTTGAAAATGTAATACAATACCTTAATTTATTTGTCACTACTTAAATTAATTAATATTTACAGACAATAGGTCTGAAAGTATCTTGATGAGTTCTCTTAGCTTTAACATGAAAACATTTCTGTAACTTTATTAGCTTCAGTTATAATGACATGTCACAAACGTGTCTGGTTGTATCTTAAAAATTATAAATTTTACTTAGAAAAGGTGATTTTTTGATATTCATGTACATATAAACCACTTTTAGTGAGAATAAATTTAAAGTTAGAACAAATTTCTATCAGAAATGAAAGACATTCTTCTTGGCAGATATTGATTTTTTTGCAATTTTCAAGTAAAAAATAATTTAAATATACTGAATTTAACAACTAGAGCACTTACAAAATAAATTTCTCTACTCATTATTTATGAATGCATTTCTAATAAACAAAGCTACCAGATTTTACATGACAAACCACACTCATTGAAAATAACTCATATTATTAAAATTACCTTTTGTTTTCCTGCAATAGTAAATAAACGTAACTGCAAAGAGCCACAGGACCTTTTTTCACCAGTAGAGCTGCCACATCAATCGCAGCTTTTAAGGTAAAGTCTTCTTCACACTTGGCAAGGGGCTGCTCTTCTTCATGCATAGCCTGACTAGTTCATATGAACACACAGAAAGTGTTGCCCACTACAAGGACATACTTTAAAACCTGCAAAACAAAGATCACGCAATATAAATATCTAATGCTAATTAGTTCCTAGGAATATCTTTTCTGATAAGCAGTTTAACCTTTTGCTTCCCGATGGGAACTCCAGTTCCCAGATGGCTAGTGCTTCCAGTTTAGAGAAATTGACAAAATTTCAGGGTAATTCAACTAGTAGGGAAATAATTTGAAGAAAATGACAAAATTAGAGCAATTAATAATATTCATGCAACTATGTTTTTAGACATTCCAGAAGTTTGACACAAGCAATTTGCTGTTGATATCCACTCATTGTAAACTTCATGGTCTATGCAATACATTTGATACTTTTTATTCAACTTGAGCAAGTTTTCCACATGTACATGTATTTACGGATAAAATCAAGCAAAAAACTAAATTTATATTTTACTACAATTTTTTGTCCATTTTTTGGTGTCAAAGCATATATTTTTAAAGCTTAATTTTTTTCAATTTAACACTTTGACCGCGGAGTGGGACCACTGGGCAAATTGTTCATACACACACCAATGTAAATGTATAACATTTTAAACCATTTTGTGGCCTTTTTTGAAGGAATTACATCATATGATAAAAATCTTTTGGGGCTCTTGCATTTTGTATATTTCTTACAAAGAACAGGGTATTTGGGAAGGAGAGGACAATAATTGATTTTCTAATTTTTGCTGCCTAGACATAATTAATTAGATCGAAATACACAATTTGTGTTCTATGCACTTTCCGTTGCAAATGAGTTTTTAACCCTCGTCGACTAACTGGGCACTCGAGTAGACAGCATGCCGGCGCGGTGTGAAGGAATGAAATATAGGGTTGACATATACCACTAGAATTGTCTCCACAAGCTCTATTGAATGAACACAGTATAGAGCGTGTGGTAAGGGAGGGTAAGGGATGAGAAGGCAATAAAATAAAGAGTGCTGCGCCGACTCAGTCTGTGCACTCGAGTGCCCAGGGTAGGTTGCGTGCTGCGCAGGCTATTGTCTACTCGAGTAGCCAGCTTTCACTGTGAGGCTTGCGCCGACTCAGTCTGTGCACTCGAGTGCCCAATGTCTTAACAGTGTGTGCAATAGAGTAATAATAAGTAATAATTATAATAATACTGGCTATCTATAGATGTTTATCTGTGACAATACTAATGTTATCTTTTCCATTTCTTTCTATGTCTAGGACAGATATCTAATTTGTATACAGAGAGTGTGCTAGATAGAAACTGTCACTATGCGAAGAATACAAAGACTAGGTTCAGAAGAAATACGAAAATTATTTGAGAGCTTTAAGAGCTCAGATGATGATGATGACGACTATTCAGCTATTGTGCAGCAGGTCATACAGGAAGAGGTGACGGACTTCCATGCGGAGAAGCCGGTGGAGCTTCATGACGATTTGCAGCACCTAGTCAAGATGGCTCATACTTTAGCTGGGACACAAGAAACCACTTCAGGAGCGGTCGAAACACCTAACAATCCTGAAGAAGAGCCTCAGTATGTGTCTCTGACATCTGCAGCATCATCAGGGACACCAACTAGTACAGTTGCAGGAGTCGAGGTGTCGATTCATGATCACGACCCTGTTCCATCAACGTCCACATGCGTACGTAGGAGTGATCTTGCGCAACAAACACCACGTGCTATGTATGTTGAATCATCGAGTGATGAAGAGGAGATCGGTGCTACTACAGTACTTCAATCGGCCCGTTTCCAGCCGGAGTTTCCGCCGGACGAATACTATCGAAGAAACAGTTGCGAGCAATCTCTATGGCAGTACAAGGCTGGTGCAGCCTCTCAGCAAAAGAGAAAAGATCCCTTGGGAGGAAACCGACAATGAACCTGTTGTGACATTGCCTTTCAAGCCTGAATGCCCAGGCATCCAGATTGATGTCGGAGATGATTTCGACGAGGTGGCTGCATTTATGCTCTTCATGGATGATGACATCTGGGACACCATTGCTCGCAAGACTAACCGCTACTACCATAACAGGGGGCCGAGACAAGAAATCCGTGGTGGTCAAAAAGATGTAAGCCCGGCTGAGGCCCGTGCTTACATCGGGATCCTCATCCTACTCGGCCTAAATCCCCCTAGCGACATTCGAACACCATGGAAGAGGGACTCAACATTTAGGAATGACATAATATCAAATTCTATGTTTTTCAGCCGATTCACCCACATACACAACAATTTCCATCTTGTAGACAACGCAACACTGCCGGACAAAGATACTATTGCATACAAAACATGTTGCGTTCAGCCCTTGTTAGGTCCGCTGCAAGAGAAATGTCGCTCTGTGTACAAGGCCGAAACAAGGTACCTCTCAATTGATGAAGGTAGCCTCGGTTGGAAGGGACATTTTGCTGTGCGAGTAAATGGGTCAAACTATAAAAGTTTACTGTTTTGTAGAGTAGAACACATGTTTAGTTATGTTTTTGGCCAAGTACACAATAGTATTGATTTCTCATTCTAACATGCCCATATCGTTTGAACTAATTATCGCAGAGAAAAAATAAAAGCACCATTGGATTCAGTAAGTCTTTTTCTATCCAAATCTGCCTAGAAAAATAACAAAAATGGCAACAAAATAAAATACACAATATTTAAAAAAAAAACTTTTTTTTAATCAATGGACTTTGACGCCTTACATAACACAAACGACAAAAGCTACTTCAAAATCTTTTATTCCAATGTAAAGGGTATCCATTTCTCTACAAAAACATGCATTTTCAAACAATTATTTATTATAATAAGCATACAACAAGTACAATAGCAAAGACAAAAATGGTTATATTTTTGCAAAGCTAACAACAAGTATTTTTCATACAAAAATGCCCATATCTTCTGATCTAATTGTCACAGGAAAAAAATAGACACCATTGGATTTAGCAGGTTTTTTTCTATACAAATCAGCATAACAAAATTACAAAAGTGTCAAGATAAAAAAATGGTTCAACTTCTAAAAAAAAATCTTTCTTAAAAAGTCTATGAACTTTTACACCTTATATCGCACAAATGGCACAAGCTAATTCAAAATTGTTTTTTTCAATGTGAAGAGCAGCTATTTTTCTACTAAAACATATTTTCAAACAATTATCTATAATTATAAGTGTGCTGGAAGTAAAATAGCAAAGACAATATTGCGCGCTATTTCGGTAAATGTCAGCATGTAGGCGGGGGTTAACATGTTTTGGCGGTAAGTCAATTTTTGTCTTTGATGACTGGAATGCGCTTGAATAAACAGCTACTAATTGATTTTCAAATTTCTGTTTCTTGAATCATGGTAATTACATAAAAATAACTACTTTTCTTCTATGCACTTTTTGGAGCAAATGAGTTTAACGAGTTATGGTAGTGTGTTAAAATTCGTCTTTGATGGCGCTCGATCATTCGAGCACATCAGAAGGGAAAGTCCATTGTAGTCTTTCCCTCAAAACTATTTCTTCCCGCTTCAAACACTAGAGTTGTGGTAAGTAATTTACCGCTGTAACTCCTTAAATACTCATTTGCGACAGAAAGTGCATGGAAGAAAAGTTGTTTATTTAGATCTAATCAACTATGTTTAGGCATCCAAAAGTAGAAGAACAATTACTGTCCTCTCCTTCACATTTACAAAGGATAGAAACTTATTTGGTTAATGCGTTGCGTTTGGTAAAAATCAAATTTCCAATTCTGGGTGCCTAAACATAGTTAATGAGATGTAAATAAGCAATTCTTCTTCCATGCACTTTTCGTCGCAAATGATTATCCAACGAGTTATAGCGGTAAATTACTGACCCCCAACTCTAGTAATTGAAGCGGAAAAAAATTCATCAAAGGCGTTGTACGGCAACAATACAATGGTATCTCCCCTTCGAAGCGCTCGAGTGATTGAGTGTATTTCAGCCAGTTACATTGGAGCTGCGGTACTGACTACAAGTGTTTTGTGTCAGTCGGATTATTTTGGAGCAATCGGGAAATTCATAGGAAAAAATGATGAGGCAGTTACATTCTTGAAAGATCACGGTGTTTTACATAAAATAAGATACTTAACCGACACGATTATTAGACCGTTAACGGAAGAGTCCATTTGGGGTCTTCCCCTTTTTATGCGCGCTTGCAACAATACAATTGCGATAAGCAACATACCGCTATAACTCATAAAATAGTCATTTGCAATGAAAAGTGCATAGAAGAAAACTTGTTTATTTTGATCTAATCAACTATGTTTCCGCACCCAAAATTGGAAATTCTATTATTACCAAAAGCTACACATTAACCACATATTCAAACAAATAAATTGATTTCACCAGTCTGCTTTTTTACAACCTAACCAAATCAACTTAACAACACGCATAAATGTAGTCAATGTGTTAAAAAGGAAGTAAGCATCTGCTTGTGCAGAAAAAAACGTCCTGTGGCAATTTTGCTGACATTTCAGGATAGTAACTGAAATTACTTTAGAAAATATTTTCCTTAACAATTAGAGTGTTGGGAAGGAGAGGGTTACCAATGAAAGTAATAGCAAAAAAGAATTTTAAACTCATTTTAATGAAATGTTTCAAGCCTTAGCTTGTTATCAGTAATTATCTGCAATATAAAAATATACACATGTACTGAATGAAAATAAAAAAATGGAACAAATTTACAAAGTTGCTTTATAAGAATTTAAGTTGGGATCTGAAAAAAAAAGAACATAAAAACATAAAAAATATAAACATCCATAACTTTACTATCCAGGATGGTGAATGCAAGTTAAAGCAGAAAAAATAAAAATACAGGAGAACAAATAAAACGCAGGACTGTTATAGGCTATTGGTCATAATCCTGCATTGTTGATAATGACTCACAGTCAGCAGCTTACTGAACTTGTAGTTCTTTTATTCAAAGCATGCATATATTCTTGTTTTGCAGATTTTGACTATTGATAAGCTAAAGTTTAAAATGTTTTATCAATTTTGAAATTATTCCTTGCTAATACTTTTATAATTAGTTGCTAATGGAGGCTTCCCATTTGGAACTAAAGTCAGATGTACTACAAAATCTGGACACAAAAGTAAAGAGCCAAAGTTAAACCAGCTCACAACCCCAGAAAAATAAAACATCAATTTTTTAAAATTACAAAAGATGGTTCACAAAAACAGTAAACCTGAATAAATGATAATAATGATAAAATATTTTGTGTAGAATTTTTTAAAATAACTTAGGCCTAGCTTATAAAGTAGTATTTCATCTTCAATAATGTGTTGCAAGTTACTCATATACAAATTATTCCTCATATACCTTTGATCTAAATATTGTTTAATTTATACTACCTAATAAATATCCTTCGCAAGAAAAAATTGGACCAAATTTACAAATTATGTACAACTAGCAACAGCTACAGTAAATAGCTATGCAAGGCACTAACATGTTTGTATTTCTCTCAATTTTATTTACATATTTCCAGAATTATACCTATATATGATACAAAATTTATTTATTAAACATTCCAACATGAGTTGATATATATTAAACCAATCAGCCCAACTTAGTGGTGGGCCGTCTGAGCTTCTGAAATGATTAATGGAGTTTTATGTTCTAATCCTGATGTCTGGAAATGTACAAGTGTTTTATAATAGTTAACAGCACCATTACGCCACCAATAACCATTCATTTGGCACTGAAAAACAGTGACCACACAATATGATCTGTGACAATATCCCTGTGGACTATAGGTAATTTCTAAACAACACAATGTACATCGCATTTTTAGAATTAGCTAGAGTTGTAGTTTGTAATTTGTAACTCCAAAGTCGCTATCTTGCGGTTGGCAAACGCATGCAAAATGAACACCTTACAATTGCATTAGAGTGTTCAGAACAATTATTGTACTCTTATAAAAAAACGAACATATACATGTTGGTAATTTCAGTAATATCGTTAAAGTGCTCCCCAAATTGAGTGAAATCTTCTTCCTCCCGACGTTCGATTGTGTTCTTCGAATGTAGAAAAATTTTGATTCATTTTTCGATTTATTTCATTCATTAAGGTACTCTTATGTGCTATGGTGACTTCATCACCATATGGAAAAGTGTTTATTTCTTTACCTCGGATAGTTTGTCTATTTGTACACCTCAGATAGTTTGTCACCTTGTACTCCTCGTATGGTTAGCTCTTAGGACGTCATATGTTAAGAAATTTTCACAAAAACAAACATCGGCATCTACGGATGCTTTATTTCCAATTGAAGCATGATACAAATCACCTTTTACATTGGTTTTTCAAATTCCTTATAACTAACACCAGGACGCCATGACGCTTTCCCCCGGTCAAGACCGGTACCCATTTCAGACACCTGGGGAGAGTGGGGCCTTGTGCTTAGAATTTTTCTCCTAGACCCAACAGAGAAAATCGCCACCAGTGCCGAGACTCGAACCCGGGTCTCCTCGCACGGAGTCAGGTCCTTTACACACACGGCTATGGCGAGCAAACAAGCATCGGCATCTACGGATGCTTTATTTCCAATTCAAGCCTGATACAAATCCCCTTGTACATTGGTTTTTCAAATGCCTTATAACTAACACCAGGACGCCATGACACTTTCCCCCGGTCAAGACCGGTACCTATTTCAGACACCTGGGAAGAGTGGGGTATTGTGCTTAGAATTTTTTCTCCTATACCCAACGGAAAAAATCGCCACCAGAGCCGGGACTCGAACCCTCGTTGCCCTCACTAATGCAGATCCTAAAGCCACACGGCTATGACGAGCACCACAAGCTAATATGTTGGCATGTATCTCATGTGGCAACGTTTTGGAAATGAACGTTTTTTTTCTTTCTTTCTTTCATGTTGGAGAATGTCCATTAACTTAGTGCTTAAGGAAAGAGAGATTAGAACAACGAAGAGGTTATCCACACAGGGTCACAGAACAAACAACGAAGATAAATCAAAATGCTACGGAATGTCATATATGTCTCACTTATATCCTATTCTATTATTTTACACATGAATCTCTCCATCCCAATTATGCTAAAGGCAGATATTAAGTCTGAGTACAAAACCCTGCAAATTTTGCTTTCTGCTTGAACGAAGAATGCAAAGCTTCCTAATCTTATCAACGTATCCATTGTGCACCTCTACTTACGAAAGCCACATTGACCTGGAGAAAATGGTGATTGTGTCTCTGCCCTACAATCAAATTGAGCGGCCACCATTCGTTCATAAAGTTACTTTTGCATGATAACAATGCAACTGGAGGATAGGAAAAGGGTGAAGAAGTCTCTTTGACAAATTCTAGAATTGATATACGAACTATTTGCTTCTATTCATATGGAGCCACTTCTGTGTGCTAGCTTTGATGAAGTAGTCTGAGTAGTTTATTATAAGGTTAATCAGGCAAGTCTTTAATGAATGCATTGTTTACCTTTCCTAAGCTTGGTGTTGTCTTCCATAATGTACCCACTACACAGCTTACTCACACTTAATTAATAAGGTAAAATGTAAAATTTGTGTGGCTCAAAGCTAGGTACATTACATTACAGTGTTGCATTGCAGTGGATAACTCTCTTAACCTAGACCTCATAAAATTAGATCCCGTTCCTAGTTCAACATCTTGGCTAACTTGACAACTGTGTAAGTTAACTCGCACCTGAAATTTACGTAACCGATTCACAAGAACTTTTCTATGGAAATTTATGCTGCACACATGCCCTTCATAAAATTATACTCTCTCGTTTTGCAGTACATGAAAGTACATCTGTGTGTTTTTAAAATTTCTGACATTTCACAAAATTCGCTGTGATGGGCCCCCCACAATTAGCACATTTTAACCGTGTGCTCATGCGCTTGAACTTGACCTTGAACTTGAGGGCCGACCGTGTCGGGGCCTTTGTAACAGCCTACATTTCCCTCCTCAATACCCACACAAAAGAGTTCAGCTCCTGTGTACCAGACTTGTCCAATAAACTACTCGGGATCTACAAATCCTTGTCACAAACTGCCATTATACGGCATCACTAGGATAACCAGTACGTCAAGACACCATCTCCGTGCAGGGTGGGTCATTACAGTCCACTCTATTTGACTGGCTTATTCCAGGCACTGTCTTTTACTCCAGGCATGCGCAACATTATGAGGCCCTTACCATACCACACAGCGTTATGCTCTATTACAGCCTATCTACGGAATGACAGATAAATCATTATTTGAAAATTATCAAATTATGATTTGAAATTGTCTGAAAAAAATTCAATTCATTTTCATGTCTGGCATTTCAATAAAATGTGCTCGAATATACAGTGTCCCATACCAAAACATTAATGTAAAAATATAGGTATTTGGGAAATTGTTTGATGTGCATTTTATTACATGATACTAAAACTATTTTTGAAAAATTTGCTGAAATAAATCAGCTATATATGTCCATACCTCACTTCATCAGTTTTGAAAATCCTACGACTTTCACGAACTAACTTAGCGGGTTTCTCTCTAAAGTGCCAAGGTTTCTCAAAAAGGTTCGGTGAAAGACTTGTCAGAGCCGGAATTTACACTTCGTATACACGCAATCAATTGTTTCTCGTAGGTAAGCAATAAACTAAATTGCCTGTGGAAACATATTTGCTATTTTTAGCAGTATCTATTTGAAAAATTTTGCATGCTGAATGACAAAATATGAGTTTTACGTTTTCAGGTCAAGGGTGTTTATTGCTTGAGGAATTTTTATTTCTAATTCAAGATGGTTTACTGTAGTTTATTTTTCCACAGTATTGTGGAACGGATAATACATATACCAACATTCTTGATTGGTGCCATTGTAAGTGCCTATTCAAGCGATCAGTGAGCTCAAGCTTCAAATTACTTCTGTTGAAGAAATTTCAAATTCCTTAAATTTGTAGGTTTCTGGAACATAATTACGTTGAGGTTAATCTTAAATTATAATATGCAGAGCAGTTTTTGTGTACAACTTAATTTCAATGAATCAATATGCAAAGTAATAGTCATTTGGGTTCTTGAGGAATTTGTTGTGGCTATAGCATTATGAAGCTCTAAGGGTAGTGTGGCATTATGGAGTGTTGTGTGTTCTGTTATGCCCAAAGTAATCTGCACTGTCAGTACCAAGAGCTCTTCAAGCTCAGGGGAAATTTTAACTGTGACCCATGCCCTAAGGATTGTATATTTTGCATCATGATTTGCTTACTCTTGTATTTTCACTTCGGTAAAATTTCAGTGGATGTAGTTATATATAAAATTAGGTTTGATTTTTTAATGCAAATTTTTGTTATTAGTTTTGGTAAAATTAATTTTTTAAATGATGCATTGTAATCTAAGAGGAACTACATGTTCTTCTATTTAAATTGATTTTTTTTCTGCATTTCAGGTCATCATGAAGCCAACTCAGGCAGCGTAAGTACAGAATTTATTAAGTTTTAATAGTCAAATTTTCTTTTCATTGTGCCATATTATTGTAGGTATTAACAACACTAAATAGTATTTTAAATGTCTTCAATAACCTGATTTAGACCTAACAAAACTCCAATTTCATCTTGAATGCTAAAAATCCATTCATCTCCTGATAAGGTTTGGAGCCCATCCAACTGAAAGTTTGTGAAGAACAAATTTTGGTTTGTCAAATTCCATTGAGAAAAAATAAACTGTAATGTTTCCTAATGAGGTTGAGGACCCATGTACATATTGGTGATTATATACTATCATTTGAATAGACTGGTAATTTGTTGAGCAAGTGCTTTGCAACTCGTCTAACATCTGGGCAATGAATAATTATTTTTCAATTATTTACTCCTGTACTAAGGCTTCTCTTTTACAACAAAAATGGATAATTTGAGCTGTATGCTTAGAAATGCAGTTCAGTAATGCTCCAAGTTTAGTCGTGTGCTGTTGACCATATAAAATTTAATAAATTGATGTTTTACTTGAGTTATGCTTCTGCAATTGTTCAAAAGGTTTGTGATCAGATCATAGGAACAACTGGATCAAGTACTGTTGCTGTCAGAATTGATGTGTGTTTTCCTGAGTGATACGATATGTAAGTAAATCTTCATTGAAAAGAAATTATGTGTGATATTGAAACCCTACTTGGCCAAACATCAAGGATTCCTCTATACCGTATAACTTAGAGTTCACCCAAACAAGAGCCTAATATATTAGCCTCGGTTCTAATGGTGTTGAGGGAGTTTGTATTAATTCTCAATTTGCATTGCAGGATGGGCCAGCATTTTGGTGAGCTTGCTCACCTCAGGGGCATTGTGAAGTACTCCCTGTCTCCGTTCGAGCAGCGTCCATATGCCAATGTGTTCACCAAACTGTTCCCCAACACGCTGAGGCGCATCCGCTCCCAGTTCTTCTACGTTGTGCCTCGTAAGTTGTTCACTGGACTCGGCAATTGTTTCAGTGTGCTGAAGTTCTTTGATGTTGCAAGTTATTTCTAATCTTTATAGGCCTAGTTTCACTATGCTGAAGACATAAAATTTAAATGTATCCCATCTTGTGTAAACTAGCTTTGTTTCAGTGTGATGAAGATTTATTAAAAATTATTCCTTGAGTATGCAAGCTTTGTTTTCATGCCTAAGATGAAATATTAAAGATTCTGTAAGTACCAATTCAGGAAATCTTCCATGGCTTTAATTTTGTGTTGTCAGAGTTTTTTTGCTTCCTAAATTGTGGGAATCATGAATTAAATCGTCAGATAAAGGTTGTTGTTTTAGTTGGCGTGTATACATGATGCACTTGAGGTTTTAGATGGAAATTTTAGTTTTTTTCCCTCTAAATATTGTTATCTAACAGAACATAGATAAAAAGGAACTGTGAAGTTGAATACAAAATCAAATTCAAATGTTTAATGTATTCATATACAGTCTGTCTCACAAAAACCCAAAACAAGTATTTATTTTCCCGTATCAGTAATACCATCTTAAGAATGCCAAATGCATTTAATTTCTAGCCAAATTATCCTTCAAAATTTACCCATAGAAAAGGTATTACTGATTATGATAGGATTACTGATATGAGAAAATAAATACTCGGTTTGGATTTTTGTAGGACAGACTGTATAAGCAAAGAGGCTTGCCATTAAAACTCGTAGATCTGCTAGTATTTCTGAATGCATTAGTAATAACTGCAGAACCT
Source organism: Platorchestia sp. MABIK (assembly GCA_014220935.1). Taxonomy (NCBI): domain Eukaryota; kingdom Metazoa; phylum Arthropoda; class Malacostraca; order Amphipoda; family Talitridae; genus Platorchestia; species Platorchestia sp. MABIK. The sequence goes on from JACJUY010002711.1 coordinate 86,540, forward strand.
TAATGTTGTATACTTAATTTATCTTGTTATGAGTGTTTAAATATATCAGCTTTTAAAGTTCAATGTTGAAAATCCTTCAGAGATATGGGTTTTATTTTTGCCATGTCTTCAACTCTGTGGTCATCTTCAAGGCAAATGTTACATGCCTCCAGACCTGAGTTCTTCACGGTATCTAGGAGACAATTATTGTTATAGGGGTCCCCCAGAGAAAATACTGTCGTTACCTCAGCTGTGGAGAGGACTTTGGGACTACCATCTTTTGTGCCCACTTTGCATCTTAGCATTGAATCAATGCTTTGTTGAATGTTTTAACAAATTTTGTGGCTCGTTTTGATAAATGTTATGGGTTTTGTGGTAGCTATTTCGAAAGTTGGACATGAATTAAAATATAATTAGATCTTGCTTTGTATGGTAAATACTATTCTGGCCTTTTAGAACAAACGCCTTGCAAGCTACAGTGTTCTAAATCTGCTAACCGCTTGCAGACACTATGTGTATGTTTTCCAAATCAGTGTCCACGTTCTAAGTCATCTACCTCTTGAGAGGACACAACTGTTATATATATATATATATATTTCAGGTGACAGCATGGACACAGCATATGGTGCTCTTTGGGGAGAAATGTGAGGTCCCGAGCTGAGAGTGGTTAGGTAGGCCTTCTTGTTGTTGTAATAGGATATATATTTTTTTGTAGGTTAACTACCCGTTTTTAATTTACTGATCTCCTGTTTTTCAGCGTCTATTATTTTCTACTTCAACTTTTAACTCATTTCATAACCTTACTCCTTGACTCGCTGGTTCTATACTTGGATTTTGTGTGGGAATGAACCTTGTGCATAGATTCTGTAACTCCATACCAAATGGTGCTTTCATCTTTTCTTTCTTTGGAACACCTTTGTTGTGTTTAGAGTGGCCTAAATTGATTATAATCTTTTTCAAGTAATCTGGGGCAAGGACTATAATAATATTATAAATAGTTTGTAATAGGATTATGGTGATAATAATGATAAAAATAACAATTTACTTCTAAACTATTATAAGAGCCTCGTCTGTCCGTGTGTCACACCCTACCGCTGAAAGTAGGTGATGAGCGTATCTGTGATACAAGCTTCAACAACTCCACAATTTTCGGTACATTAACCCAGCAGATTCAGAGTCGGAATGAACATCACGTGTATTGGTAGGTGAGATTAGGTTGTGTAGGAAATCAGCAGTTGAGACTTTGCAAAGGAGATCAAAGCCATAGAATAGCGTGGGAAATCATGGGAAAGCTATGTTAAAGCTCAGTTGGTCCGATATCTATTCTTTTCATTTTGTGACGGGCCGTGTGCACTCGTGAGTGTTATTGAAGTGACTGACGTTTAGCGTTGTTGTTGCAGCGTTCGCGCTTGGCTACTACGTGTTCCAGGCGGTCGAGGCCAAGCACGCCGAGCTGCAGCGCAAGAACCCTGCTGACTACGCTGACGATGTCTAATGCTATAACCTGATTCTTGCATGTGAATAATTTATAAATATGATTATTAAATACTTGAAAAAGAAGAAAGCTGTTGTCTCCCTTTGTTTTATCTTGGTTTAGGAGTGTGGAGAGTTTTTAGCTTCACACCTGCGGTCTTGTTTAAATAAAAAACTTTTTGTTTTGATGTAGAAATAAATTAGTGGTTGTTGAAGACCTCTACAATCATGTAGAAGTTCCATGTAATAATAGTTTGTAAAGCAGTCTGTTATTTTTGTTTTAATTTCCATGCGCATCGGGAAGAGAACGCTTGGTTGATTTAGACCTTCCTACTTTTACGAAAGTGTTGATTTTGTCAGTGCCCTTCATTATTTTTACTATTATTATCACGAAAAAATGATAATCCTGACGTCTGTTTTCCGCACTCTTTTGAATGTCTAAATTGAGTAATTCAGAAATTGCTAAAATTTTGAATATGAAACTATATAGTTAGTAGTTGGCAGAGTTTCAATTTGGAACCATATTTTATTCCTACTAATTGTTCATAACTTTCATCCGCCACGAACTAGGAAACTCGCAATAGCAGCAAAGTAAAATGACGGAAGCCAAATTCCCTTAGGAGGCATTGAATAAGCAAAAATTAAAACACTGTTGCCGAGCGGTTAAGAGCGCGCGCCCTTTACGTGAAGGGCGGGCAGTGCCGCCCGGTGATTCTCCCCGTTGGGAAAACAAAGAACTCTGCCACAATTCCCCACTCTACCGTGGTGTCGGAAATGGGTACCGGGATAACCATCATTGTGTCCTGGTGTTATAAAGCACTTGAAAAACCAATGTACAAGATGATATGCATCAGGCATGATTGGAACAAAACCTTTTGTTATTTTTTTAAAAGATTCGTCTATCCAAACACTAGGGACAGGCGCTCCCTAAGTGAACGCACTTCTACACTCTCCGTGCACACTACTTTCCGTTTTCATTTCTTGATTATCTCTTCCGCTTTTTCATCTTCCTTAACTTGCTGTTTCTAAGCGCGAGGTATCCTGTATGGAAAACATTTCATGCATAGATTTCACGTATTCCTTAGTCCATCCTAAAGTGGTACCTTCTGTTCGCTTTCTTGAGATGTTATTTTAGAATTACTAAACTAACAAATGAAAGAATAAATTTCGAAACTCAAGGTCTTCAGCCTTATTAGTTTGGGTAAACACCCGAGTGATTTGTGCAAAGATATTCTTTAAGTGATTGTATCATGAGTTTTGTCTGTGGAAGCACTTATTGAATATTTCTTCTCACATCTGCGATGAGGGAGAGAATTATTAGGTCAGTTTAACTCTCTTTACCGCGATGAGCACCACAGGCAATGAAGGGGATTTTTACAATGCTGCTGACCGTGCAGTAGTCACTCTCAATTTTCATTTATACTTTATTTAAGCTAAATGAAGGTACGATCCTGTTAATGTTTGCCATTTTCAAAAATGCTTACTACACCTGACTTTACCTTTTGAGTTGAATGTTGAACTTGCGTCGAATCAATTGCACTACAAGTGCAAAGGCCCCAACAAAGGTAATTTCAAGTGAGCGAAGAGAGGGACCATTTCGTAAGGACTAGAGGAAGCGGGGAATCTATGCACAAAATGTGTTCTTACTCAAAATACCCTACGCATGTATAATGTAAGTTATGGACGAAAAAAATTATACCGAAGGACGCAAAAAGATCTGAATATGTGCGCTAAAGACACAGGTCCCGAAGGTTTACCTATAGCTGAGGTAACCTAACAGTACCTCCCTGGGGGCGCCAGTCCCCACAGCGTGGACAAGATGAACTAACATAAACCTATCCTACGCCCTCTCAAGCGTCCTCAGGCAGTGTAATCTCACGGATTTTGAATGAAAAGTTACTGCGGAAGCTCTCGGCGTAAATTTAAAACTGGTCCCAAAATTTCAAGACCCAGCGAGTGGGTGTCTGACGTCGGTCCAATCATCGTGCAGTGGTATCCAGTGTGTGATTTGGGCAGCAAGAGTAGGCACAGAAAATAAAAATAAAAACGGTACATGTGGGTTATCTGTCTCCACTTTTAATTTATGGTTCCCTTTTGATGTAAAGTTTAGGTTAAGTTAGGTTAGCTTAATTAAATTATTATTAATTTTTATTATTTTTCATTTTTTTCAAGCCAAAATGAATTTCTGGGTCCTTCCAAGAATTGAAGAGGAGGGTCCCAGAGATTAATTTTTGATATATTTGGAAAGTAAATAAATTGCATTAGAAATAAATATAAATCAACAAGGATACCTTTTCACATGCAAAATCCATTCATACTGTCCAGAACAATTCAATGATCATAAAACAATTCAATTTTTTACCTTTTTCCCTAAAAACACTTTTTCCCCTAAACATGTGGTGGCAGAGGGCCTACAAGTATCTTAAAACATAATTTGTACCGCATGAGTAGACGAAGAAAGGAAGAAAAACAATGTATTCCCTACGAGTCCGTGCAAAATAATCAACATTCAGGACTTGAAAACTGTCCTTCTGAAAGGCCTTAAATCTAATGAGTGAATATATCCCAGATGAGTTTTCTAATATCTATGGCAGTAGTTGAATCAATTTGGGGCAAAGGAATATAAGTAAACGCTATTATTTTGATACAATGAAAAAATCATATACATCACTTTACTGACAAACCAAAAAGATTATTTTAAAACTGCAACGTTTTGGAAGTCATAGCCTTCACATTGACACATCAGCCAGCACGTGTGCACAATAATGACCCATGTTGTCGACAGTATGGTGAGTTAAAATACAAGATGCTTGTACGACAAATGGGTTACTGTTCAGTCTTTGTGGTCCCTGTGGCCGAGTGGTTAAGAGCGCGCCCTTCACGGGAAGGTGTCGGCAGTTCGAATCCCGGCAGTGCCGCCCGGTGTTTCTCCCCATTGGGAAAAGGGAGAACTCAGCCACAATTCCCCACTCTACCCAGGTGCCGAAAATTGGTACCGGCTTGACCGGGGGTAACCGTCATTGCGTCCTGGTGTTAGTTATAAAGCATTTGAAAAACCAATGTACAAGATGATATGCATCAGGCTTGATTGGAATAAAACATCCTTTGCTTTGATCCTAGGAATATGGCGTGCACTAATCGGGGTGAACATGCTTTTTGCAAGACTAGTTTATAAATAAAGTAGTTCAATTGTAGCGCAAATATTATGTGCAGGTATGTAATGTGTCCAACGTGATTTACAAAAAGCACCTTGCAACACGAACAGATGACTACGTCCAGCACAAGAAAATAAACATCTCGCTGAAATAAATTTTAATAGCTGCTTTCAATGCGATGTTCTAAAATGCGTGAGGACAAATCCAGCATCCTTGATTTTTTAATTTTAATCGTTTATTTATATTTTGGGATACAGAAACACACATAACACACAACGTACAGCGCACACACATTCGACCGCCACCTAGTACACAGTAAAAGTTGGGAATGTAAAATCCAAATAACGAAAGGATATCTGCACACCTTACTTCCCATCTAGTCCAAATTAGGCAACTGATTATAAATGGGAAGCTTGTTTACGGACGCAGCATCGAAGTCAAAAATTATGACAAAAGCTGGAATCACCTAAACCAACGATCGGATCAACAACTCCTCCAGTAGCGTTGGCCCGTTCCGACAAAGTAGGATGTTTCTTACTGCAATCAAAACTGGTACACATCATGTTCATTGTTTTTCAAATGCCTTATACTAACATCGTGACTCAATGGCGGGTACCTCCAGTCAAGCAGAACCCTTTTCTGACACCTCATTCAAGTGGTGAATTGTGGCTTTTCCGCTTTCACCAACGGATTGAATCACTGGGCGGCATTGCGGGGGTTCTAATTTCCGACCATTCCCGTGTTAAGCGCGCGCTCTCAACCACTCGACCGCAGGACCCGCTGACAATGTTATGACAGTCAGCACAAACGTTACATTTTTTTGAATTGATATTTTGTAGCAGGATGAACCAAATCAAAGTACCTGGGATATTTTGTAGCAGGATGAACCAAATCAAAGTACCTGGTATGTTTTGTGGCAGGATGAACCAAATCAAAGTACCTGGGATATTTTGTGGCAGGATGAACCAAATCAAAGTACCTGGGATATTTTGTAGCAGGATGAACCAAATCAAAGTACCTGGGATATTTTGTGGCAGGATGAACCAAATCAAAGTACCTGGTATATTTTGTGGCAGGATGAACCAAATCAAAGTACCTGGGATATTTTGTAGCAGGATGAACCAAATCAAAGTACCTGGGATATTTTGTAGCAGGATGAACCAAATCATAGTACCTGGATTCAAGCCATACCCTTACTGTGACAAAAAAGGAGATACAAAAACAATTTAATTCCAATAAAGATGATACAAAAAAATCGTGATAATGACAACTGGTTATAATTCTGAACTGAAAGCCCTCGAGCATTCGTCGAGCCGTCGTTTTTCGAGCTGCTATAGCCACGTGACCACGTGTCAAACCTATACCAGTATGCATTAAATTTAAATGCATTAAATTACAATTGCCAGTTACCGACAGATGGTTCTGTCTGAAGAAAATAATGCATCACTGAGCTGCTTGCTTTGTCGGGAGGGCGGTCGAAACTAAAGGAAATAATTTAAAACCCATTGAAGCCTCGAAGCTTTTTTGTTTTTAAGTGCTATTGTTGTTCAGTGTTAGATATCGAATTTATTCTTTTATCCTGCTTGGATAAATTTTAATTAATAAAAATGTCCATCAAATGAGTACCATATTAATATCGAACTTCCCCTACTTCAAGAAACTCTTTTAGATCCCTGAACTCTCGCAGTTTGCCAGTGAAAGTAAACCCATCCATGTTTGTACCCTTCTCATCTCCTCACTCTTGAATATTTCCAGTCCACGACCTAACAGTTACTTTGTAAAAGCAAATTATTTCCAGAAGCAATACACCAGTAAAATCATTACTCAGAACTACTACCAATGAACAGGCTGTTTGGTATATAACTAATTGTGGGCCCGACTGCGTTTAGTGACTTCAATGGCATTTATTTGACTATATGGTTTTGACTTGATGGTATTCATTTGTATACGATTAAACTTCTCCTAGATACCATGGAACAACTGGAAAAGGCGTATCATTCTGAAACGCACGTCGTAATTTCACTAACAAATGGAGGTTTAAATAAATTTGCCATTTGATATATGATACGACCAACGGCTCGCAGAATTGAGCATGGTGGTAACATATTTAGCCTTACTTGCGTGTTTGCATGGAAGGAAAGTTATTGCGACTTGTTTTACATGTTTTTTTTTGAAAAGGGTGGGATTCATTTTCGTTTGTTCTATCGGTCTTCGCACCATTACATTGAGGATGGTGGTGAAATATTAAGTCTTACTTTCCCGGCAGCGGCGAAGGAAAGTTGTTGTGACTTGTTTTGCATGATTTTTTGCACATTTTCGTTTTCTCCATCGGTCGTCGCACTACAATCGTGTCGTAGGAATGATTTTTCAACTTGTTAACTTTAGGGGAGGGAGTGAGTAAGCAAAGTGTAAGCTCAATGACAACAAGAGTTTCCCAGTCTAACTTTTTACACCTGTTTTTCACTCGCGACAATCACCTGCGGATTGAATAATTGACGATTGTTCAAGGCAATTAACATGAGAATGGTTTCATTCGCTCAACTGCTGGTTTTGATCAAGCATATCCTCATAAGGTGCGCTCTCATTATTCACAGATATGAACATACGAGGAGGTGGAAAATTCGTAAGAATTAGCTTAGAGAATATTGCCCAATTTTAGCGTATTCAAATTATTCTCTATTATTGTTATTTCATTAATGACTAAAATTATCATGACTTACTAATAAACAAAATAATGCTAACTGATTATAATTTTAGCACATTATATTCTGGCCATATTCTCTAAGCCAACTCCTACGAAGACATGAACATACTCAAATATTTGTAAATAATCCAACGCAAAATCGTAATCTGATTCGCAAACATTGAGCTACGCTACGGACGTTTAGAAGAGAACAAAACCCCTTTCCCTATCATGAATTCAGAAAATAAGAAAGAGCAACATGAATGGCTGTGATATGAGGAGAAATTTTTCAGAAAGCGACACAGTTGAAGCAGGAGGAGGCATTGGCCACACGCCTCGAGCGTTGCAATAACCGTCACTGCAGCACGTGAGGCGAAGTTCCGATGTTTGCGTCGGACGCCACGGCTCTCAACTGCAAGTCACGGATCACAGAAAGGCCAGTGTGTCGTCCGCACGCTGCTGTCCACGTGTGCGCAAAAAAGACTGTGTTGTATGCAGACGCGATCGGACCCGATGGGCGGTGGGAGGAAGGCTGACAGAAAGTTCTATTGATGGCATACGTCGAGAATCGTGTTCAATGGTCTCTGGATCGTGAATGATATTTGCGCTGAATTTATTCTTGCGTTTCCAAGTAAGATGGCTTCTTACAGGGTACGTAAGGTATCTGAGGACACTTATATTTTTGTAATTTAAACTATCACGATGATAATTAATGTATCTTTTTATTTCAGAAGATCCCATGGCAGATACTACTATGACTAACGAAATTAAAAGACACGCTACAATAGCGTCTATAAATGTGAAACACAATTTAGAAATTGTATGATTTCTAAAAGTCACCAGATCTTTCGTTAGCAAAGTTAGAAAGGGACTGAATAAAAACTCTGGAGTTGAATTGGCCACAAGCAAGTGAAAACAGCATTGTTAACTCTGACTCACTCAGAACACGAAGTTTCCAGCAACAGTGATGGTTTTCGGTGTTGTTAGCAGTGAAGGGCACATCATGCCTCCTCATTTTTTCCACAGGGCCTCGGAGTCAATGCGGATGCCTATGTCGAGACTGTTCAAACCTTTGTTAATCTTTGGATAGACAGCGTAGCCAATGGAAGGGCCTATGTCTTCCAACAAGATTCGGCTCCATCCCACAAAACTCTCATAACCTTGGAGTGGATAGCCGAGAATTTTCATGATCATGTCACACCAAACTTGTGGCCTCTTAACTCATCAGAGCTTATTCCTTTGGATTATTAAGTGTGGGGCGTCGTTGAAAAGTAAGCTAATAAGCATCCCCATAACACCAAATCCTCTCTGATAGAAGCAATAGCCCGAGCAATGGAGGACATAAATAAAGACCACCCGATCAAAGCTTGCAATCGCTTTTGGATTCGAACTGAGTCGGTGATAGAAGCCAAGGGAAGATATATATTTATTAAAATTAATTGAAATCAATATATTAATTGAAAGTTTCAACGATGAACATTTTCTGTTTTTCTAAAAGTGCGTAAGGTGTCCTCAGATACCTCACGCACCCTGCACTTGGATCTTCTTTCTAATGAGTTATGCCTCCTCTTTTTTTTACTGAACACCTACTCCTTGGTTCCGTGCTGAATAGTACCTTTATCTTTCCTATCCTAAGAACGCTTTCGCTGGGGTTAGGAAGGCTTACACCAACTTTAACCTAAGCTAATCTAACTGAATATCTACTTGATCAAGTCCATCAGGCGATGAGTTGTGTCCAATAAAGAATCTGATACACTTGTTTCAAGAATAATTTTTCCATTTTAAAAATTCCATGTGATTCATGGTAATGAGGTTGAATTCGTCGTATTTTCTGTATCTTTTACCCTATATTTTGACCTGCATGCAGCGACATGAAAAGAGCAAGGAGTAAAATACTTAAAGCTGCAATGATTAAAAACATCAACGCTAAATAATTCTGACAGGTTCCACACGGTATCTGATGGTATAGGGAGAAATTAAGAGCATCGCTTACCAAACGAAATATCCTTCTGAATTTCCAGAAATATTGACGCTCAAAGTGGCGCTGAATTTTCAAACAATTTAGGTTTTCGTAGTGACACTGATGTCAACGTACGCTTCTCTCCGGTACTTCACGTTGTCAGTTGTACTGCTAAGTTAACGTAATTTGTTTGGAAATCTGATACCTCATTTTAGAGAGACAAAGACAAGACATTTCAATTACGACGAGTTAGTCCCGGGTTCAATTCCCTACACCTCCGTGGCACGTTTTATTGAGGAAGCAGCTCCTCTGATAATGCAGAAAACGTAGTAGGCGAAAAGCGTGAATGCACAGGGAGATCTTCCTACTCAATGAACTTACATTGGATTTTCCCCCATATTGACAGCTGAAAAGTATTGTAACTGCATTCGATTATAATTTGTAAAGCAGATGAAATCCCACAAGCTCTTTTTATTTGACAAGAGTGTTTTTTTCAAGTCATTCGCCGAATGCATGTCGTCTTACTGGTGGCGGAATCAGGCTCGGCTGGATTAATCGCAGTTTTTAGTGAACCATGTACCTTAATTAGCGGGCCACGTACCTCGTACTCAATATTAGTGGGCCATGTGCCTCAATTAGTGGGCTATCTACCTCGCCCCCTTTATTAGTGGGCCACGTGCCTCGCACCCTTTATTAGTGGGCCATGTGCCTCGCACCCTTTATTAGTGGGCCACGTGCCTCGCACCCTTTATTAATGGGCCACGTGCCTCGCACCCTTTATTAGTGGGCCATGTGCCTCGCACCCTTTATTAGCGGGCCATGTGCCTCGCACCCTTTATTAGTGGGCCATGTGCCTCGCACCCTTTATTAGTGGGCCACGTGCCTCGCACCCTTTATTAGTGGGCCATGTGCCTCGCACCCTTTATTAGTGGGCCACGTGCCTCGCCCCCTGTATTAGTGGGCTACCAAACTCGCCCCCTTTATTAGTGGGCCACGTGCCTCGCACCTTTTATTAGTGGGCCATGTGTCTTTCACCCTTTATTTGTGGGTCATGTGCCTCGCACCCTTTATTAGTGGGTCATGTGCCTCGCACCCTTTATTAGTGGGCCATGTGCCTCGCACCTTTTATCAGTGGGCCACGTGCCTTAATCAGGCGGCCATATACCCAATCCCCATAAGCACCATATACCTCAGATATCCCAGGTCAGGTACCTTAACTGCTGGGTCACGTCTCCTTTATTAGTGAGTCATATACTTCTAACATAGAAGTAGAAGGCTACGTGCCCCTTAATTAGTAGACTGCATGTCCTTCATTCCTAGGTAATGTATCACACTTTAATTAGTAGGCTACGTGGCCTTCATTAGTAGGTCATGTACGTTAATTAGTGAGCTACGTACCCAATATTAGTAGGCCACATACTTTAATTAGTAGGCTGAGTGCCCAATATTAGTAGGCCACTTACTTTAATTAGTAGGCTGAGTGCCCAATATTAGTAGGCCACTTACTTTAATTAGTAGGCTGCGTGGCCTTCATTAGTAGGTCATGTGGTTTGATTAGTAGCCTGCGTGCCCTGCATCCAGCACCAGCAAGCGACAGTTTATGACACTAACTAAAGGATGTTTCAAAAAGGATGCTTTATCCCGATCAAGCCTGATACACATCATCTTGTACATCGGTTTTTCAAATGCCTTATAACTAACACCAGGACGCCATGACGGTTTCCCTCATGAAGACGGTACCCATTTCCTCTAAGCAAACAGATGACAACTCTGCATCCTGCACTAACTACAAGGTGTCCCAGAAGTCGCGCACCGTACAATAATTTTTATTTCCAATATAGATGAAACAAAAAGCTCATCATTGATTTTTAAAATATTTCAAAGAAAGGATCCTTGGTTGATACGCATACATGAGTACCGTAATACCCATGTCACTAGTCGAAAAAAATGGCTGAGTTGATGCGCACACAAGCAGCGGCGCAGCCAGCCGAAAATTTCGGGGGGAGTGGGGGAGTCAGACATTAATAAAGAACAATCTTTTTGCTCTTTCATTAAAAACGGCGACTGAAAGTGGCCCCTAGCTCAACATTTCGGGAGGGGAGGCATGGCTCCCGTGGCCCCCCCTGGCTGTGCTGCTGCACATGCGTACCGTAATGTGGAAGAGTTCAATTGTTTTTTTGGAATTTTGACAGTGCTGTTCACCGACCAGTAGCTACCAACTTAATTTTCAGAAATACTTAAACAAAACTAAATGAAAACATCCAGTTAATGTTCGCTACTCTCAACAAACTATTAACTTTGAAAATGAGTCTATTCTGTTGTGCACAAGAATTGTTCACGCACTCTTGCTGATTTATTTGAAAGCTGCGGAAACAACTGAGCGTCAAAGGATCAACACTGAAGCTCTCTAAAGGGTAAAATAAAGTTTTATGAAAAATTGATGCGGGTGTCAATGCAGAGGGAGGACAATTTGAGCATTCGTTATGATTATGATCTATGTAATTGATATATTTATAAATATGTATTTTCATAAAAACCTGGGTGGTGCGCGGCTTGTGGGACACACTGTATAATCAGGTGGCAGCAGAGCTAAAGGTTTCCGAGACTGAAACACATGCACTCGATCATGACTCTGGAAGTAGAACTTATGAATCAATATCTTGTTGCTCTAAGGCTCAAAATTTAAATTTATTTCAAATACTATTTCAATTGTGGCTTAAATTTTCTGTTTGCCTTTGATGAACCATGAAAGCAACAATAATGCGACCATATCTTAATTAATCAACTCGGAAAAGCTTAACAGCTCAGAATGCGTGAGAACTTTTTTTGCGTAACTTTACCAATTATTAATACATCTCAATTATAAATGATTTTCTGTTCAATTCTTAAAGGTTAAAACTCACGTTGGAAAATTATTTTTAGCTTTCATCGTGAACTCTTTAGCGGAGAACTATAGAAAACACACACGCTTTCAAAAAAAGAACTGAACTGATGAAAGCAACATTGATCTTATACAAACACGTTGTAAGCTGGTGTAAGATTGAATATTGTAATTAGAAAACTGTAATTGTCAATTGTATGCGAACGAGCACAACGATGTCACAAATTTTTCAGCATTATTTTCGCTCATTCTAACAATTGTAAACGTAAGTATAGAATGTGTGTGAATCAATTCATTGATCAGTCTCGTTTGCGACTAGGTTAAATGTACTAACTTTAACTTTATTGTACACCTTAAAATAGTGTTGATGATAGGATGCATTAGAAAGTGCAGAATTTATTCGGGCCCACTAGTAGCTATATTCATTTGTGCTTATTGTGATAGCCGTTAAGAAACAATCTACTTGATGCATCACTCGTGGTAAATATTTTTTCTGACGTAAAAACATGACGGTAATCTGCACAAGTTTTGTATCTAATTGATAAATCAACTAAAGTTCCACTCAAAACGCAGGTAAAAAAGAGCACTTCACAATCTTTTTCAAACAAGGTAGGCAAACAATATCTGTTAGATCATGACTGGTAATACAAATAGTCGATCCTGCAGTTCTTCAACAACATCTCATTCTGACCAGAACTCATGAACATAATCGTCAGGTAACTTGGATTAATAACAGTTTAAATCAATAGAAAATTTGATACACTTGTTTCAAGAATCAATTTTAGATCTAAAAAAATACTACGCGATGCATGGTAACGAGGTTATATTTGTCGTATTATATGCATCCATGCATCCTTTATTAAGAGTAATAACAGTATAACGAAGCATATAAATCACCATGCGCATGTGCCCACAAAGTTCAAGACGCCGGCGCTTGCAAAGGTCAGTGCACTCTTTATTAAAGTGCAGGCACTGCCCCTGTGTGTCCTAGAAATACTGGTATCTGGCGCCTGGTTTGATTTCTAAAATGAGAATCACGTTTTGACATTTGTGACTGCTACTCTGCTTCAGTTGACCTGGGGTTGATGTGTTCAAGCATCCAATAGAGAAAGTATGTCCATTATGGAAATATCTTTGCTGCCTTATCTTTCATATTTTTATTGTATTTGCAACTGAAAAATTCAGTTAGGAACAGTCAATGTAACCAAGTTAGTGCGATTGGAGGACTATTTTTCTCGATGATCTGGGTAAAGTTCGCCGCATCCTCTTAAAATTTCGCTCATGCAACACATATAATAAAAATAACTGGTTTTCATGCATACTTGAGATAGGTCGTTCATTTACATCGTCACAACGTCACAGTTTCTTCTCTCCTACATCCTAGATTTTTTCAACTCTACTCAAGGTGTTACTGAAGAAATTGACTGGGATTTTTTGGCATCATTTCATTATAGCATGATTTTGTTTTGTCTGCCCTCAATTCATCCAAGAGCTTGAAAAGTAAAGTTATGCTATTGTTGGAATTTTCTGTTTCGCGTTGTTTTTGAGATGCAGAGGAATATCACTGTAAGGCAGTACTTTTGTGAACATGTTTACTGACGCTGTGTGAACTCTTCAGATCAAAGTACAGATCTAATGGAGTATGAAGTGTGTGTGAATGATAATGCTATTCACTTTTGTTTACAATGTTGATGCCATATCTGCCTGCAATATATCCCTGCCTGCAATGTATGCCTGCCTGCAATATTTCCCTGCCTGCAATGTGTATCTGCCTGCAATATATCCCTGCCTGCAATGTGTGTCTGCCTGCAATGTGTGTCTGCC
>JACJUY010002712.1:6413-19288 GCA_014220935.1 Platorchestia sp. MABIK
TCAACAATTGGGAACTTTTTACTTCTACTAGAATTTCCGTAAAGCCTGAATATTCTGTGTGTCATTCATTGTTCAAATTCAGCTGAGAAATGATAAGAGGCACATTATGAATTTTTGCATTTTTTAACTTGTCTTTCTGTTCACAGAGTTTCATTTAAAACGATATCAATTATATTTTTGTTTGTGCAGCATTTGTTTCTGTTGATTTACATGGACTGATTTGATAGAAATCGCACATGGAATTTTCCTTATCTGAACATTAGAATTATTACTTAGTTGAAATTAAGGCCATCTAGTTACTGAAATGCAATTTAGAACAGATTTACGAATAACAAAACGCGAACAACTTCTTCGTAAGATTTGCGAGGACTTTCATAATTTGATGCCTTTGTCTCAGTACAAAATGGTTATCACGTATCATCAAACTTGTGGCAATTTTTCTCGGTTAAAGATCATAATAATCATGGTTCAGTAATGCAATATAGAAGATGGGATCAAAAGTTCGTTCCAATGGCAAACAATAGTAAGAATAAACAGTCAGTTTGACGGGCCAAGTCCCCTCACACTGTCTGAAGCTCTGCAACCATGCTCTCGTGGCCATTGTCTGTTGCAGCTCATTGGGCATGAACAGAACGTCCGGTCACAATCAATGAAATGGCTGTCACGTTTCTTGTATGGTACCTAGATATATGAAATTTGGCATACGTATGTATTTTTAAAATAAATATGGGGTGTTTACCCAAACTTTTCCCATTTTCTAAAAAAATTGCGGAGATAATGAGGAAAAATGGGGGAAAAATAGGGTATTTTCAAAAGCTATTTTCTTCGAAATTTTTCATGGTAGAGCAATGATTTAGGTATCACTGAATGCGAAAAAAATTGCTGCATAGCTGGACGTGGGCTTATTTTAGAACCCGCAGTAGTTCATTTTTCATGAAGTTTCAAAAAGTTTTTTTAAAAAGTCAGGCATTTTTTGTAGACTTTTCAATGCAACTAAAAATTACCATAAATTATAAACCGAACCCACGTCCAGCTATGCAGCGACTTTTTGCACATTCAATGAGACTTAAGTCATTCCTCTAGGATAATAACTTTCAGAGGAGATAGCTTATGAAACGGTTCATTTTCAACAGTCCAGGAAGCGCATTTTTTTTACCGATAAATAGTTTTTTTATTTGCAAGCTATATTGCTTGGAAAAGTAGATGCGGTTGACGTTCTGAAAAATATTTAAGCATATGAATCTCATTTCTTAAAAGTATTTTGTGGTTCCTTGAAGGAACCGGTACTACAAGGGGTATGCCAAATAAGTATCACAGATACGTTTCACCGCTCCAAGAGCGCCCGCTGCGGCGTCCCTCCTAGACGCGCTCCTCCCCTTCCCTCCTTCGTTTCCCCCTCGGTAGAGGAAACAAGGTAGGGTCATTTCTATGGGGAAAATAACACTTTTTCTTGTTCGGGTAGCCAATAGAAAGGCTTTATTTCAAACAAATTTTATGACGTANTTTTAAACAAATTGTGTCGTAGTTAAACAGCAGTTTAAACAAATTGTGTTGTAGTTAAACAGCAGTTCAAACAAATTGTGTCGTAGTTAAACAGCAGTTTAAACAAATTGTGTCGTAGTTAAACAGTAGTTTTAAGCAAATTGTGTCGTAGTTAAACAGTAGTTTAAACAAATTGTGTCGTAGTTAAACAGCAGTTTAAACAAATTGTGTCGTAGTTAAACAGCAGTTTAAACAAATTGTGTCGTAGTTAAACAGCAGTTTAAACAAATTGTGTCGTAGTTAAACAGTAGTTTTAAACAAATTGTGTCGTAGTTAAATAGCAGTTTAAGCAAATTGTGTCGTAGTTAAACAGCAGTTTAAACAAATTGTGTCATGGCTGTACAGGAAGTGGATTAAATACGAGTGGCCCGTTAACTTCACTAAACTATGCCTGTTGCACGTACCGTAGGCAATTAAGCTACACCATAATAAATCTTGTTAAGTTTTCATGAGAAAGCTGAGAGTTAATACCTGATCGAGTTTTTTTGAAAAACCACTGAAGTTTATGTCGACCTATTCTACTTTTGTTTTTAGAAGCAAATCTCAAAAACTAGTTATTATGTTTTATACTCTGGTAAAACATAATTTCAGTGTTATATTTTTCGTTCATTTGAACGTGTTGGGGGATACTTTAGCAATATTTAGGTCTCACCAGCCGACATTCTTTCATGATTACCTGAACAACCTGATGCGCCATACCCTTGATTGTGAGATTATCATATTTGAAATAGAAAATGTTCGTAACTTTTTCGCCGGTGCCAAGTCTCCTCGATTACCAATGAATAATGTACCGATACAAGCCTCACACATGTAGCTCCTGATAAATTACAAAAAGTTCTGACACATCTTACAAAATTTTCAAACTCTACAAAAAACTCTAATTTTTCAGATTTCAGAAATCCTAAATCAGGGATGGAAAGAAACATTTAAAACAAAACCCACCGGTGTTCTTTGTGTTTTATATGTATTTATTGGGTTTATAGGTTTTATTCGGTTTTATTGGGTTGTATTGTTTTTTATTAGATTACGGTATCCTGAATTCTACTCATATGTAACTTTTTTAATGCATACATTAACTATTTGTGTGTACAGTGTGAACACAGCTTAAGCTACTCCAGTAAAAAGCAGTAGCTTCCAACCTATCAGGAGTATGATTTGGTAACTTAAAAATTTCTGATTTACATGCTTTTTCAGTCGTGCCGTCAGTGTCGTCAGTGAAACATGATACCGCAGGCTTGGCCTCTGTATTAGCTTTCTAGACCTACTAGCTTCCTGCTTACAATTTAATTAAGACAGCAGGGTCTGCACCTGCCCTAACTCGTTAGGCGTACTGGCTTCCTGTCTGCAGGAGACGGTGACGCATGGAATGAAAGGCACTTAGTTACATTCCACAGATCAAAGCGTTGATAGTGTGTGTGAGTGTCAGTGTTTGCTGATCAGTTTTTTCTTAGGGCCTTCAAACTTCCTATTTTTAAATAATTATAATTAAGTAACTCCTTTGAGCTGCATTTCGTGTTTTTAGATTATCAAAGTTAGATGACTGTAGACCTACTTCTAAATAACCCCTAGTTGTTGCGTTCCGTTGCCTACAGATCTTACACTGTTCGTGATTAATTAATACAGCAGCAATGCCTTCAGGTTAGGGCAGGAAATTAGGGGCGTACTGGAGTCATGTAACTGAAATAGAAGGAGACACAACTAAAGTTAGATGTGATTTTTGCGGTGGCAAAATAAACAAGATAGAGAGGGTGTGAAATAATATAAAAATTTAGAATGAAAAAAAGAAAGCATTAACAGTATAAAAAGAGTTCTACAAGTTCTGTTCTGTGATGCGACCTGGATACACACTGCCAGACCATGTCGCCAGTCGGCAGTGTCTGTCCCAATGTTTGGTGCTGGTTTATGGCAGGGAAAGCTCGAATGCTCCTCAAAATAGTCAAACAGTTGAGGCCAAATGCTGATCTTTAAGATGATGCAGTTAAGACCTACCACTGTCAGCAGAGACTTCCACATGATGGTGCAAATTCTTGTACAACCCAGATGAAGTAATTAAGGATTTTTTTTAAATTCAATACGTTAAGTTTGAAAATGGAATCAATATAAGACAGACAGTAAAACCTCCATTGTACCGTTGTTACAGGCTTGTGCATTCATATTTGACTTTGAATTTTAAAAAGCCCACTAAACTCGTGGGTTTTTTTGTTTTTATGTTTTTTTTAAGTGGGTTTTCTAATGTCAACCCTGCCCGAAATACACTTCTGTTGTGTTACGCGACTGAATTTCTTTTACATTTAAAAAAAATTGCTAACATGCTACAAACAGATGCAGAAACTCACCGATAACAGTTTTTGCAACGCTCTCCGGGATGTTTGGTGGCGGTGGTTGTGTGTGCAGGAAGGTGGTGGTAGTCGTGCTGAAGAGGGGTGGAGTGACCACCATTTCCACCAAGAAGTCGCACTACTCAGATCTAGGAAACACTTTCACGACTCCCGCCACTCAACATCAAAGACGAAAAATTCTCCACCTAAATGAAGCACGAGATTGCGACGATCAGTACCAGGCATCACGTAGGGAACAGGCCACTCAGAGTGTCACTGCGAAATGGCGCTTCTTTAGCTACCCGTTGCATCGTGTGTGCGAGTTTCATTTAAAAGAAATTAATTGAGCTCGGGTTTTTCTCTCGCGTATACGAACAGATGCCTCGTGTTCACATTAATGCCGCATTTTCAATTATGTGACCTATAGATTAAAACCAGTGTGGTTAATGCCACATTTTCACGTACGTGTTCTTAAGTAAATGCGGCATTGTGTTCAATGACAAACATTGGCATGTAGGTTTGTAACAATGCGTCAAAAATTATAATTTCTCCAAACGGCTTTTATACTTTGGGAAATTGGCACAATTCATAAGCCTCGGAGGTAAATCAAAAACTGTCTCAGTGAAGGATAATCTGGGACACATACGTAATCATGTCCATGCTTGCAATGTCAAAATTGTCGATCGAAGCACCTTTACTATTAAAATCACATTTTATCGATGACATTATGATTGTTTTCAAGTCTTTCAAGTGTGTTTTTTGCACTGCCCTGCAACACAACAATAATTTAGAAATGGACGCAGGTACATGGGCATAAATATCATGGTTATGTTGGTTTCATTTGCAGTAGTCCACTTGTGAGTTCACTTCACAGGCATCTACCATCACTTCACACGTCTTATGTTGGGCCTGGCACTGCGGAAGAATGAAGGTTACGTTAGGATAGAATACTCTTGTCTTTAATTAGAAATATTAGTGAGAAGCTGGTAAAAATGAGGAAATATGAAGAAAGAAACATGCAAATAGTAAAATATAACATGAAAAGCAAAAATACTCAATTGAAACTACTAATCCATGTATTACTCAAAATTTTTCATTTGTCCAATAAATTTTACAATCGAAGCAGTTATAATGTCATCAAAAATAATTAGGTACTGTAAGGAAAGTCATTACAATATCTACATGTGAGAAACACGAACGCATTTAAAAATGTTCACATAAACAGATTTATAACTTAACGCATAATTTTAAAGCATCTAGTCACAAAAGCATATTTACGGATCGTTCTGTTGGCGCACAGCAACCTTTCCAAATTTTACAATTTTTTCAATCTCTCGATTTCACAATTTTTTCAATTTTTTTCACATGATAAAACTTTCATTGTTTACGCATAAACTGTCACAGAGTCGAGGCAAGTTCAAAAAGTGCCGTCGTCTTTCACCGTGTGTGCCTGCACCGAAACCGCACTTAAAATCTTCTAGAAACAACACTGATTATAATTTGATGCCTTTCAGAAAAAACAATGCAAGTACAGGAGTAAAACCAAAATTAACACAGCAAATTCAGATAGAACTTTTCCCGTTCCGAGAACGTGAGAAATGTTACGGAAAAATGCAAGCTCCCTATAATATCAGTGAGTATTTTCAATTTTCGTCATTTCTTCGGCATAAGTTTGGGCACTTGAGTTTTTCAGCACCGATGTTCAACACAGTTCCACTAAGACGTCCGGCGTCTGCCAGCAGAGTGAGCTAGCGATCATCGCGGAGTTGATGCACAAAAGATGATTCTCTCGACGGCGAGCTGAATTTCAAGCTTCGGTTGCTGGTTGGAATGGACCGGCATCATCTGGAAGAAATAAACGAGAGCACCAATTAATCGTAAATCCAAACAATTGTACTCACTGTCTGTCAGTTCATTCCACGCATCCTGTAATGAATACAAACATCTGTACGAAACGTGCTTGCCACAGCCTGTGTTGCAGGCCATGCTACAGACCGTGCTGCGGACTATGCTATGGGCTCCAATGGCGCTAAATTGACCCCCGTATTCCAGGCTGCACTCCCATCTTCATCATAGAAGATTGTGTGAGTGCCATAAAGCAGGTCTTATTGAAGGTCAATCTGCATGCAACTTTTTCTGACCGTACTGCTGGCAATAATCCGCCGCTCAGTGCGTTTTATTGCAGACACAATTCTCTCCCCACTTCAGGTTGCGACGCGTAATATATTCATTTTCATACTCTTCAACATTTGTATATTATTTCATAGGGTCTTTTACGTTTGAATTTACTTCAGTTCGGCTGGCATTTCAGGTTAGAGCTTGGGTCAGTCTGCAGGTGTCGTTTAACCCTAAATTGGAGCGTATTTTATAGGCTACAATGAGACCATGAGTTAGCCAGAATGAATGCCGGTATAGGTGCCTGCATCACACAATGGAGGAGGTGAGCGAGCTGAGCGATTTATCACATTCATGCACAGCAGCAGCTGGTGGAGAGATGACCTAGAATGTTGACTGAGATATAAGTCATAATGTGGATCGAAGAGCAGCTCAAAATAAAGGAGTTCAATATAGGTCAGGGCATAATGGAGGTCAGGAACGCTGTAGCAAGGAATATAGGTCGTTAGGTTTCCAAAATAATGAGGTGTGTTGTAAAACAATGGTGTAGGCGTGAACGGACACCATGTTCCCACATGCGCAGGGTGAAATGCAACTTGAAAACGGACACTGAAATTTAAAGTCAGACGCGTCATTTGATCAAAATATTCGTGTTCGAATCACAGAATGCAGCCACCGAATAAAATCTAAATGTAAAAGAATGCAGGGCTAAAACAGGAACAATGAGGGAAAAAATAATAGTCAGGGAGCGGTCAACAATGAAATGCTTTAAGATAAACAAGAGAACAGTAAATTTTGATGATTACCTTATTGAGTACATGGAGTTTATACTTAAAACATTCATTCACAACACCTTTCATACAAGTGACAATACCTTCACAAAATCTAACTATAATGTTAAAAATTATTTTCCATTAAATGCGAAAGGCTTAGTCTGGTTTCAGGGATAATCTTGAACTAAATGACATGTGTGAAGATCACCAAGTTATTCTCTTTATGGTTTAGGGGCAAATCTGCGAAAGAGCACATTAAATCAACAGCAATGTTCTCAAACGACCATCAAACTTCACATGTTTGGTTCATTATATTCTGCCTTTGAAACAGACTGCAACCATTTCCCGAAAACCTCCCAAATCTCTTAGCGAGCGCATTTTTCCAATTGATAACCCTAACATTGCTTCATTAAAGCCAAGTAACCATGGTGTAAATTGTAGTGATACACATTCTTTGGACGATGCGCGTTTGCCAGAACATCATATAAATATCTGCTCACATAACCTTCCCAGACACAGTCCGCAGTTACACATGGGACTGAGCTAGACACAGCATTTAGCGCGCCACAATATTTTGCACAGCGTTGTCCACGTGTAGAGCTCTGCTCAGTTCTGCAGGTGACGGCTCTTTGGACCGAGCTGCTGCTCTGCTCGCTCGCCTGTGCTGCGTAATTGAGAATCATCAGACCGAGCCGTACTGGTTCCATTCAAGGTCACTCAAGTAATTCAGTGAATTAAAATGATTTTGCGGTATAACAGCGGTCATAAGTTCAGCTCCTAACCATTCGGAATTTCCGTTACGTATGGAAAATAGGCGTAACTGTTTTTTAGGAAAAAAATATTATTTTCTGTTGGAAAAACTTGTACGTTCATTTAGTTACCTTCAGGTCAGTTCTTAACCCTTCGGAATCCCCATTTTCTATGAGAAATAGGTGTAGTTGTATTTTACGTTTAAAAATAGCATTTTATGCTTGCAAACTTCTTCATTTAGCCGTTATAAAATTTTCAGACCTTCATTTATTTGCATCGGAAAGTACGAATTTCAAAATTACAGCGTACAAGGTTATTTCATAACTTCAAAACGGAAATTCATCCCAGTGATTCATTAAAAGTGCAAATTTTTGCGTTCACTAAAAGGACAAGAAAACGGGAAAAATGCTTTCAGATGAAGAGAAAGAAATCAAAGGCGAGTGCATACAGTGATTGGAAGGGAGAGAATTCAAAACGATTCTAGCTTGAGCCTACGAGAAGAATATGATCAAATATATGTACAAATATAATATTTTCAACACGAATGAGCTTGTATATAATACGCATTGAAGTGACAAAAAGAAAAAGCTTGTAGCAATGGTATGGAATGGTCAATTTCAGCGTGTATAATTAAATGCATTATAAAATAAGTATTTATTTTAAAGCAACCAAGAAACTATGTACGCTGTAGTGTTGAACTGTGAGCAATCTGTACACCTTAGCAAATGGTTGTTGGTTGATTAGCTGCAGCACTGATGGTTCGCTAAATTACGTAAGTACCCTCAAGTGAGGTCTCATCACATAGAGTTGAGCTGTGCTACAATGTACGCACTTCCTGATAAGAAATTGGGTGCGTGCCCATGTGCGCTTTGTCGCGTATGGTAAGTGACAATTGAGTGTGTAAGCCAGCGTTTTATGCACTTCTCAAATTCCTACAGTTTACACTCGTAAATACAAAATGTCACCCATAAAATTCTCTACTTTACCCTTTTCCCAACGTCATGGGAGAGCGTAATGGATCAGAAAGCAAGTGAAAACTAGACGTGCTGTGGAGAGCATTGGAATACCTCTGCCTAGCACTGGCAGGTGGATGTTGAACAATAATATCCTGATGCAACCCTCGGCCTTCCACTCGCGTTTCCAAGAATAAATTCACTAAGACAGGGCGAGTAAAACCTTGTCAAAGCTGAACCCTGAAACGCCTGCACTGTGTCATGCAAATCAGTCAATAGTGTCTGGAAAATTTGTTGTCTGAGCGGCTCGAATGAAATTTGCATGGCAGATACTCTGTAGGTCTTATTTGGGCGCGAGGTGGAACAAAGGTAAATGACATCGCTGCTATATCTGTGCCCACAGAGACAGCGTGAGAATTTCTGCACCACGCAAAACACGAAGAGCAATCAACATTAATACTTGTATACAGATGCAAGCCGTCGCGTTGGAAGATTTCCTTTCATGTATGACGGTCAAATGATGCATATTTCTTCAAAGTGTGTTATTTTTCTACAGCGCAATACTGATCTAGATATATTTTACCGTTATACTGATCCAAACACGCATTTTGTTTTTCATGATTTGTCGTCATAATCGCGTTCAAATTCTTGAATCGAAATTGAAAAAAGGAAGAATAACATTACAAACATCATTTTCAGAAAACCTGTTAAAACACGGGCTGACTGAACGACAAGTTCACACGCAGGTAAATTTAGAAATAAGCCTGTCAAGATCACGACCGTAAAGACATCTGGTGAGCGCAGTGGAAGACACCTGATAGAAAACAAATAAGTAGAAGCAAATAATACCGGGAAATTGAAGCAAATAGTTTGAATGCAAAATTAAACTTTCGAAAATTTATTTCTGCTGCAAAATACCAAATCTGGAAAAGTTGACTAACTAATCCAAAGGAGGGAAAATAATTGTCAACTTTAGTCTGAGAACACCGCGTAAAGACTTGTTACCGTCCACTCGGCAAACAAAATTTGGCATTTAACCTGAAAAGAATAGCTGCCAGAAGGGAGTGCGATGGCAAACTGAGAGTTGCTGAGAGTCAAATTTAACACATATTATTGAACGATAAACCTCAGTTACTTCATCCAAATTTTTTGTAGTCCATTCACGAACGCGAGCTCAGGAGCAGTTTCCGGCTGAAGCGTAAGAAGTGAATTCGCAAGGAAAGTAAAGTCAATATCGAAACTGGCATTGTTTTTTCTCTTTCGATCGGCTTGAACTTCAGAAATGTCTACAATTGTCAGTTGTTCTACTTGCATAGATACAACTTGGCCTCTTTTTATTTCTCTTCAGTGTACATAAATCTATGCAGGTGTCCTCCATCCTACTTTGCGTGAATCGTTACGAAAGAACCACAGCATTTCGTTGGTACCTGGCAAAAGAATGATTATTTCGTTTCTGTGTTCATCTTGTAAAAGTTGTGGTTCGTACAGAAAAACTACTCACATCGACTTCATTTGTGGAATTGAAAAGGCACGAAACATAGCATTTCTCTTAATCTAACTTCCAAACTCAACACAGCCGCGGCAACAATTTATGCTTCAAAACGTACTCAATTTGCAGCGCAACACGTGTTCTTGACTGCAACCACCTGCAGTCACATCTGCGTGCAACGTCCTGCCTGCACACACGGTCCTGACATGCAGAGAGCATCGTTCCGTTTCTATTTGAATTAGCTTGGTGCCTCTACCATCGCTCTCACTCTGTGTGTGTTTTGTAGTTCTGAGCGAATCGTCCTGCTTCTTTGAAGTAGATTTGTCTTGGCGTTGGTTATATTAAACTCGTGCATGATAAAAGTTATAATTTTATCCGTATTTCTCATTTATTTGTCTTGGCCTCAGTCTATTCTGCGCAATATCTCTGTTAAATTAATTTAAAAATAAATTTGCTAAGTTCTCTAACAAGTTTATCTTATTCTGCTTATTTTTTATTCGTTTGTGCTCAATTTTTTGCTCATAAGACTCCTTTCTACTGCGGACCCCGTAACGGTTCTCTATCTTGGGCAGCATCAGTGTTTCCACATTGGTTTAATTACTATTTTTGTTTTTCATTCCAGCCTGAAATGTTGTTTATGTCTCATTATCTTATATTTGGTCATAAGCAGCATGCATATTTATCTAGTTTAGCCTTCATCTGTGACAGCGTAATTTTATATCTTTGACTTTTCCATCTTACCCCTTTTATCTTGGATTTTGTGTATTTGCTTCATTGTCTTTGCTTTTGCATACATTGCGCAAGGCATTTTCACATTTTCGTCAGCTCGCAAAGACAGTACTGATGTAAACTTTGTGCGAGGACCTTAGTCACTCTCTCTAAGGTTTCTTTTGACTTCGCCAGGCTTGTCTGAATTCGTCGATTACTGCGTGCAATTTTCTCAGTGTACTTTTATTCAAATCTTACCAGTATCAAACAGCTTGTTCATAAATTTTAGTGTATTGGAAACGCTTATGTCTGAATATAAATCATGAAAGTGCACATTCTCTCTCCGTTATTTAATTTTAATTTCCGTCAACATCCGCATTGCTCTGCGTATGTTGCATTCTATCTCTTTTGTCATTTTACTCTGCTCGTTTCAATTGCGCTGTTGCCGCTTTTGCTTTTTGAGAGTGTGTGTACATGTTAATGCCAATAGCTCTGAATACAGATTTTTATCTACAATTCAATCTGCGTCGCGCAGATCATAATTCACTGCAGTTGATTTCATTTATTCCTATGTCTCTCATGCTCCAATTCTCCAATCATTGATTCATCGCGCAGCTTTTCCTGAAAAATTCTGGCTTTAATCATCATTCTCGTCCCGCATCAAGTTTTTGCATTGGCTTACGTTTTCTAGAACATCGTATCAACTTCAAGCTCGTCTTGTATCTCCATCTTCTTTGATCACTTTGCACAAACAACACGACTATCGGGAGAACTCATCGTAACCTTCGCGTTTCGTTTGATATTTCGGTTTTGAAGCCAAGTTCTTCATTCCCTTATCGGTTCTTCAAAGCGCAGAGAACGTCGCAAGAGAAGCGGACAACTGCTCTTCGGTACTCCACTTTCTTCTTCTTCTTTCGTTCTGATATCTGAAGCGGACAAACAATCCAGCGCTCTACCAAATGGACTACCAGTGTCGAGAGCGTCCTCTGGCACAGCCCCTTACAGCTGCCGGCAGATGCAGCTCGACTTACGTTATAATTTCACATTTCTCAAATGGAATACTTGTGTGAGGTATGGTTCTCTCCTCAAGCTTGGTGTCCGAGCGTGCCATTCTGCTCAACTGTACCTACAGTTTGTTGAGACGAGCTGTGACGAGTTGCGTAAAGCTGAGTGGCATGGTGCTGAGTGGTGTGATACTGAGGGGTATGATGCTGAGTGGTATGATGCTGAGTGGTGTGATGCTGAGTGGTATGATGCTGAGTGGTGTGATGCTGAGTGGTATGATGCTGAGTGGTATGATGCTGAGTGGTGTGATGCTGAGTGGTATGATGCTGAGTGGTGTGATGCTGAGTGGTATGATGCTGAGTGGTGTGATGCTGAGTGGTGTGATGCTGAGGGATATGATGCTGAGGGGTATGATGCTGAGTGGTGTGATACTGAGTGGTATGATGCTGAGTGGCGTGATGCTGAGGGGTATGATGATGCGTGGCATGGTACTGTACGACAAGTATCGCAGTTCTACGAGTGTGATAAGCGTTATACTTCTCGAACGTCAGGCTGACAGATGTATGGTTTTATCTCTGCGTGTCCCAGCATCTCTTATGTTGACCTTCAGTCTTAGTTTCAACAATTTTCGGCGTAAATAGATGCTCAAACAGTCTTTCCTCGAATCCCTAGGTGTGCGACAATGAAGTTCTAAATAAAAAGGCGTGCTATTTGAACGTCTCTATAACACTCAACAAACTCAACACTTACAATAAAAATCTTAAAGAAATTCGAGCTAATGCAAATAATGTTAATAGGTCAGACGCACACCGAGTGAGCAAATTAGACCCCTAAACTCGTATAATATTTCTGGCTAATTCTTTTTTACAAATTTGCCGTCACAAGAATGCAAGGCTCAACTCCTGATCGGAATTTTTCAAATAGTATTAGAATTCATGAAAATCGCTCGTATCGCAGTTATTGAAAACAACGCACTGCATCATGTCATCACTTTCTTGTATATAACAGTAGAATAAAAATCTCAAATTGAGTGAGTATCAGAGCAACAGGTCATGACCAGATTTAGCCCGAGCGTATGATGTGAAACTGAGGCGGAAAGACAAGACCTATAGTTGATGCTATTTCTTTGAACGTATTAAATATTTACGGGAGAGAATGCAACAGATCAGGCGGGCTCTAAACATATCTCTGCTCGCAGGCTACGTACAAACAAAGTCACGAA
>JACJUY010002712.1:20358-47409 GCA_014220935.1 Platorchestia sp. MABIK
GCCCGAGCGTATGATGTGAAACTGAGGCTGAAAGACAAGACCTATAGTTGATGCTATTTCTTTGAACGTATTAAATATTTACGAGAGAGAATGCAACAGATCAGGCAGGCTCTAAACATATCTCTGCTCGCAGGCTACGTACAAACAAAGTCACGAAAAGCCATCGTAAAGACGGCATCAGTTGCTGCGCCTAGACAAGGTCAACGGAGAAATGAGCTCGACAACAGGGACATACGAGGCTGTGGTAGCTCCGGTGGAGCTCAGTGCTAATAATGTCTCGTTTGATCGTTATTTCTTCGGGTGCATTCCTCACTCTTTTATCCGGAAAGCAGAAGAAGCCCCTAACTAGAGTGGAAGTCAAAAATGGAAAATGTGAAGCTGTTCAAACTCTCGTGATTTCACAAGCTTCAGTCCTCGCAGGGTACGGAGTGCAATAACCGACAACGAGCAAATTCTCGTTTACCTTTCTGTCACACTTACTGCGACGGCATTAATAAAAAATCGTACTTAGTTTCTATTAACTTTGTACGCCTTCTTTCGGCCTAAGTTATATACAATGCATTAGCTGACGTACGGGGCTTACTGGAATGCGTGAATTAAGCGATGGATTTTATTTCTATGGTTTTAAATTTTTGTTCAATGCAGTATTAGAGAAGGAAATGTAGAACTATACTCCGTTGGAAAGCGACATGTTATGGTGGAAATTAGACAAAATAAAATTCTGTTTTTCATGAAGACCAACTTCTATGTTTCCTAAAGAAATAGGCAAAAAAAGTTCAACTTAGAAAAACTTTTGAAAGAGGAACGATAATCCCCTGAACTCGTTCGTGTCTTACTCCAATAGCTTTTTGCTGAACAAAAAACGGAGGAAAGCTCTGAGTTTCGAAGAAAATCAGATATGTAACTGAGTGGCTGCTATCTCCCGTCCTCATTGTGACGTAGAAAAATCGTGCAAGAATTTTATCATGAATGACGGATTACGCTTTCTCAAGTCTCCTAACAAACGACGTCTTTTCCGCCAACGAAATCGTTCAAGAGCCCAAAATGCTCCTAGTTTTTCGCCGGTTGCAACAACATTCATTGCATTTCTTGAAGTGGAACGAGCGTCAAAATAATTTGTTGAAGTTCTCGTAAAAAAGTTTCCGCCAAAAACAGTCTATTTGAGGAGGCGTCTTGCAATCTTTGGCAGCGACCTCACGATTCGTAAACAGTATGCAAATTACGCCCCTCGTTCTGGCAATGAATGTGCGTGTCAGAAGAATTGCATAGAACTCACATTTAACAACTGCCACATCTTTTGGGGGATCGAGATATGGGAAGGTAAATGTGTCTCAGTCCTTTTAGAGTTGAACTACTTTGATAGAAAGATAAAACTATCAGGGAGAGCAAATATACTTTATTTTTTGAACAGCTCTAATGTTTTTACAAGTTGAATTAAATTGCTTTGTGTCTTGCATGCATTTCAAATTCAAATTGATTTTGTTGCATACGAATTTGTCGTGCTGTTGTTAATCATTACGTTGATAATTTTGTTGATATTTTTTGAACTCACAAAGAAATCGAGAATTATGTCTTGGAGTCAGGTTGTAGATCGTGCCAAATCTCCGTATTTTAGAAATATGAGCGTACACTATGGACCGAGATGGTTTTTCATCCATTGAAAGTTTTTCTGTGCATTTGAAATGTTTGCAGGGGACATTTCCAGCATTTGCAGCTGATTTTCTATTTAATGGAGAAAAGTTTCTCATCTGACTACAGGACGTCACGTATAGGTCAACTCTCCTCGATCTTGTCCTGGAAAATTTTTGCCTTGCTCCGTCTGTTTTCTTATAGGAAGTTTGTAAACTACTGAGCTTTTTAATCTTTAAGAGTGATCAATTGAAGATTTCCAGACAAGAATCCTCAAGGTCTTCTGCCGTATTCATTTCTCTGGCAAAGTTCCACATTGGCCTCTTCGGGTTTGGTCTGACCTTTCCATTGAAAGTTTAGGAAATCGTGGGAGTGTAGGAAGTAGTTCGTGGTCTGCCATTCCGAGGCCAATCTTGGAAAATTTCAAATTCCTTAAATCTACGCAGAATATCGTAAATTGAACATTTTTGTACTATTAGCAACTTAGCTATTTTTTCTGTCTTCCCCCCGCTTGAGTTTGCTTAAAAATGGCTATACCAACACTATCTGTTTTCATGGGTGCACTTAATAACTGTAAGCTAATTCAACGAATACGAGTATTTTTAACATATGTTTAATCTTTGTTTGACTGAGACAATTCTTTTTGACCACACTGTAATTCATGGGTTGAAACAGTACAAGAACTGTGTGTAAATGATGTAGATTTTTTCCCGTCATGAGTCGTTAACCACTTCTTAACTGTCGGCAATTTCTTCTTTCTCTTCTGTTCTGTTTGCAACCTCTCCTTTTATCTTCTCTTCCGTTGGCAAACTTTTCTCAGCTCTTCTGTTGGCGACTTCTTCTTTTCTTTTATCTTCTGTTGAATATACAACCATCTATGAACGCTTTGGCTTGAAATGCATGTGAGCTTCACGTAAGGTTCCAAAGAGGGCTTCGATGTTTTAAATACGTTTTACAAAGAAATTTTATCGAAAATTTTTGAAAAATAACGAATTATGGGCAAAAGTTACATTTCAGATCTCTGTCACGAGAAGTACTCAAGCTTACGCTATAACGTCCACCTTGGAGGAGTTTAAACCCGCTAGATAGTAGGAAGGCTGAACAAATCACAGATGAAAGGTACACAGCAAGAGGAAATAAAAAACAGATGAAAATAAAAACAGAGAGTTTTATTTTCTCTGCGGTTTGCTCAACATGGGATAATAACGACTACAGAAAGAATTTCGCTAATTTCATTTGAATTTTTAAATTGAACGAGTCAGTTATCAACAAAAATAATTACGCCACGAACACAATTTGTACCAGACTAAACCCAACAAATTGTACCGCATTATAACTTAGCATTTGCGTCGCACTATTGGAGATAACCCCGAAAAGAAACCACAATGGTACCAGCAAGTTTCAAAAAATGCCTGAAGATTTCGCGTTGCACTTCTTTCTGTGGAAACTCGTTTATTTTACCCCAATTCCTGGGGTGTCGCTTCTCCCCGATTGTAGCCCATGCTTCCGCAACGTCGTAGTTTCGCTCACTTCATCGTGCTTCTCTGCACTTCAGTAACTACAACAATCACAATTTAGAACGAAATGAAATGCATCATTAGATGTAAAATTATTTTCTATTTTGATTGATTTTGAGAAAAAAAATTCCGTCTTCTTCATGGCAGCGTAAATAAGAAACAAAAAAACATCATCAAATGACAAGAGAAAATGAAATTTTGTTGTACGATCGTATAACATTTTGATGACGTGATGTGAGATTCAGTTCGCTTCAGGTGTGACGGACTCGTTTTCAATACTAAAGCTCACTTTAAAATGTTCATTAAGGGTTTAGTTTACATCCAAATTTGAGCATCGCTTCAGAACTTCTAAATCGCCATAAATTCTGCGCCACCAACACAAGTTCAGAGCGAGAAAAATTCTTCAAAAACGTCGAGGGTTTGCGTCATCAATCTTGAGCGAAATCCCCAAGCCTGGCGCGGTAGTTCATGGGGAGGATTTTTTAGGCTTTATAATTGAATATTTTTTGACATTTTCGCCTTAAAAGACCTCGTTGAGTCTCCCTCGGTTTAAGAGAGAGACGCAACTTAAGTGGAAATTTAACTTGCCCCAAAACTCTCGCCTAAAATGCTAAAACAAGACCGATTAAAAAGCGTGCCGAACTTTGCTGCAGCTACTGCGTAAACAGTCTCACCGTTTAAAAATATCGTTTTATCTTCTTGTGGGTGCGTTGTCCTACTTTTTTTCCCTTAATATTTTTTCTTACCTGTTCAATGCCGAATATCCATTTAGGGAGGCCCTCATTAGAACTTCATCATTTCAATTTCAATTACACGTTGAAATTCAAATTATATGAGATCGATTTTATTATTTTCAGGTCTTCTGAAAAGTTTTTACTATTGTTATTGTGCGTTGACATATTTGCAATAGTTTTTAAATGCACTGCTTTCAAAAGTAACAACTTAATAGCCCTTTTTCTCTAGTCTTAGTAATTAATAATTATGTTAAATTTACTGATTTAAGAAAGGAGCAAAGCGTGTACAACACTATTGTAACAACATAGTGTAAAATATTCTCAAAATCACCACAATAATTTTTACTGTATTCTTACTGCGAAATTGTTGCACTATAGTTTTTGAACGAACTAACCTTGAATTGGAATCGATTGCACTTGAGTCATTAGAAGCAGTTGATGAAAATTGCCTAAATTTCCCCATTGTTATCTATTTATGATTATGGAGTAGCGGGTAGAAATTCCTTGCTCACTGATTCAACTCGCTCGAGCGCACTCGTCGATTGCTTTGTTTTAAAATAAGGATTTAGTTCTAAAAGCGAGATTCCTTGAGAGATTTATCTAGAGTTAATATCGTATTGACAGCAGAACCACGGAACAAATAAAGCATAAAGAAGCCTTTGTTCCTGAATGTTCATCTTCCACGAGCCGACTGTCCTTTTGATCGAGGGAAATACCAACGAAAATGGTATTATTTAGACATGTGTGCTGGAACACTGACTTACACAAATGAGTTAGAATGTTGCTAAATTTAGTGTGAGGTCTCTGAATTAATTGGAATACCCACTATACTGTTATTGATGTCGGCAACGCTACTGCAAATAAACTAGCAATATTAAGAGGCGCTGACGGCAAAGCACTGAAAAAATTAAAGAAACATTTTTAGGCTCTTTGATGTTTTTATGAAATAAGGCAAGCCATAGAAACGAGGGCATTGATCATCATGGAGAATACATGTTTATGCATTGTCAAAAAGACGGAAGTTATGGCTAGCATCGAGGTAACCAGGGTTTTGTATTCGTGATAGGAAGCAGAAAAATAGGAAAACATTTCATTTCCATACCTCGGAAATTTTAGGGACAACTATTGAGTAGTGGCTGCTCCTTCAGGATGTATTTTTACATCACAGAAGATCATTCTCTGAATTTACTCCTGTAGGCAACAAAAGAGTTAAAACAAAATTGAAGATGCATCTAAAATTCTGAGAAATTACGAGACGGAATGACGTGGCATCTGTCAACAAAAACATAGAATTAAAATAACGAATGAGAAATGATAGCAGAAAGCTCAGATCAAACCGAGCGACAACAATAGAATACAATAGAAGACAAGAGGCAGTCGCAAATATTGACCATATGAGAAGAAACTCAATCAGAACAAAATGTTGACACAGTCGTAGGTCATAGGTTCAGGCGACATCTAAGCCATGATTTGTTGACCGCTGGAAGACAGGGTGTGGACCAGATTGAAAGCCCAAAAGAACCAGCTTAATTTTTTTGGATAAAATTGGTTCTACAAATACTCAGCTCATGACAACCCTACATGGTTCTTTTCTGTGAAGTTGCTCGATGCTGAGTGAATGTAATGATTGAATTTTATGTGAATAATTGAAAAATTCAACAATTTTGGCGAGAAAGTATTCCGTGTTGCGGAGGGTTAGAGAGAGTTTGGTTTGGCTGGATCTGATTCGTGTCCTGCTCGATTTTTGCAGGATTTACTCGAATGGGTTTGTCTTTGTTCGTAATGATGTATGATTCTATTTGACCAGAGGGCTCATTGCGTCTTCCTTTTTAATTTGTTCAACTATCGTTGCTGTGTTCGAATTTAAACTTAGTTATGGTTTTTTAAAAATTTAATTAACAAATTAGATTTTTGTGATTAATACCTCTTTCTAGGAATTGTAAAATGTTCCATTAAATTTTTCGTATTAGTAGTAGACCTGATAATTCTTAATTGTTCTAATATTTCTTTTATTCCCAGAATTTAAAGAAAATAAAATCTGATTACTTCTCAGTCTCGCGAAGCCTGTGGTACATTTTGCTGCTCCTGTTCATAAATTTGTTCTACAATTTATTTACGGTGAATTCAATTACTGTAAAATTAAAAAATTTATAAAAGTTAGACGTACCGTTTTCAATCCAGAGTTAACGTCCCGAATTAATGATTGATTGCATCAAACATTACCTTTAAGTTTTGTTCTCGGAGCGTAATCTGCCTCTCTGTGACTGCTGAACACGTGTCGTTAAGTTGATAAAATAGTGACAACTCTGCATTTCCGACTTGAATGCAGTGGTAACCATTATGGAATCGGGATCAGAACTCAAAGCCCGTAGAGTGATGGAGCTAATTAATCCATCTGCTCATTACCTCCAACATCCATCGTGATGGGACTGGTTCGGCTTGTTAACTGAGGAACACTAACAAGTGAGAATAAAATCATAATTTGCTTTCTATCTCTCTAGTCCTATGTACAGCTTATGCAGTTTCTAAAAATTTGCCTTTAAATTTTTTCTCTGATCATTATGCATTATTCCACCAATTGGTAAATGAAATATTCGTACCAATTGCCGTAGAGTTTTTGAAGTTATTAAAAAAATTCCACTGATTGATTTATGTTTTCCAATTCAATTCAACATGTCGTTAGTGGTTGAAAATTGCGATGTAAATTTTCAACGATTGTTTTGAATGGGAAAAGTTTGTACACAGAAGCAAATTTTTTAATTTATGCGTTGTTCCTTTCTATTTATCAGATAGTGTTATTAAACGCATCAAATCTAAACGCAAGGTTTGAAATTCAAAAATTTTTCGCCGCCTAAACAGGAACTTTGTAGTAACCAGTCCGTAGTCTTTACTTAGAATTTCACATAGCGAAATTTAAGAGCGGCACGTTTTCAATAGAAGCGGGGGGTTCAAAGAATCTACAACGAATGGGATGTTAATTTTCACGAAGTACTTGTTTTTTGAATCTGACTTAAGTAACCAAATGATCTGAAAACATTGACGATTAAATAAATTCTTAATAAATGAAGCAAATTAGACAGTTAGAATATTATGAAACAGCTTATTGGTTTTTATTGTTTAAATAAGTCTTGTGAAACAACGAAAATACTAAGTCCAACATTTCATGAATTGTTACCCTTTCAGTGGCTGGAGTTTAAACTCAGATTTTGAAAAAATTTTGAATAGCCAGGTCACGCTCTCTATAATAAAATTTCAGCGTGTCTACTGAATAGAGTAAAAATTCAGATTATTAAAAATTAGCTTCGTTTCATTTTACCACTCCGACTGTATTTTTTCAATAAAATACTTCTTGAATATCGTGCTCTTTGGTGACACAAGTAGTTCAAACGAAAGCATCGTATTTATAAAGATTACTTCCAACATCGGTTACCTGCACTAAATAAACGTCTTGTTAGTATAATATTATGCCAGAAATTTACGCAGCTTCACGCACATTCTGTTAACAGTTCAACTGAGCACTAGCGGTAAGCCAAGAAGTTGTGCAGTAACACATGCATAGCTTGAGCGAGGCATAGCAAGCTTTGCACATTTCAGTCCAATTCTGGCTAGCCAACCCTTGAATTCCGCTTCGTTGCAAGTAATTTGTACGCTGGAAATTACTTAGAAGCAAATGATTCATCTGCATTTCGCTGGTTGCTATTTGCCTTGCTGGAATAATCGGCACTGCATGGAGGCTACCCTGAGTGGTTGAATAAATGGCAAGTGCCGACGCAAAATTTTTGGGAGAGGGATGTTGAAATTAATTTGAAATAACCTTACAAGTAAATTTAAAGCAACACACGGCTTGCATGGGAAGATATTGTAACGGTAAGGAGCATTATGTCAGGCATGAAGATGAGAAAATAAATTTTTAAGCATGCAGCGTCCATGAAAAAGGAAAAAATATCGGCGCTCTATGTACACTACCTGTCGTAGAAGAAAAATGAAACGCGAGAAATGTTTAGGTTCTCTTCAGCGACCAAGAACTTTTTCTTGGCAATTTTTTATCAATGACTTAAGAAAATAACGAGGCCTGTTAAAGTTCAGTTCTTGATGCAGCTGTAATGGATTTTCTTTGTGGAAATACATTCTTTTGCAGGTGACAAATTGGCACAAAACCTTGTGCGCTCAGCGTTGACGCAAGATTTTATTCCGACTTTACAGAAGAGAGGAAATTTACATGAGCTGAAATTTCAATTCTGATGTATTGTGGCCATCTGAGCAATTTTATTTAGACTAGCATCTGTGGAGCTCTTTCCTTGAGTTGACATATGAAATGTGCAACTTCAAATGACGTCTTTGACTTCAGTTTTTCATCGTTTGTTGAAGAAGGAAGCTTTTATGAGCGACACATAGAATATTGACGCTGAATTTCAAGACAGCCAGTTCTGATTCCTTTAAGGTAGCATTTAATTACGTTGTTTTTGACATCTATGCGGCTAAATAAACATGGCACAAAAAACTCACATCTAAGTCATAGTTAAAGTTAAATTTTTCTATGTAGGCAGCAAATAATTCTATATTAAGCATTGAAAGTAAACCTTATCCTAATTTGAAAATTTTGGAAATTTCTAGACCGAGTAGTTTGCCATTAAATGGAATTTAGTCTCGTGGCCACCGATTTCAACTTACCTGAAAGCGATTTCTTCTCAAAATTCCGAGAGCCATTTTTCTGAGGGGAAATAGCTTCAAGAACTTCATAAGGTAATTAATCCGAGTACACTGAATTCAAAACCTGCTTTAAAAATTCATTTCAGTTCTGTAGTTGTCAGCGTAATAAATTTCAATTAATTAGGGTCAAATGCAAAGAGAAGTACTTTTACATTACCCTGTACCTAGTTCAACGTTAGCTTCATAGAACCTGAAGCATTCACGTTTTTATCATATTAACACACTAGAAAGTTCGTCAGGGAAACGTTCAGTTCAATGCTCTAGCGTATCTGAGTGATCTCATGCGATGTTTGGATTAGGAGTCACCCAGTTCAAAGTACATCTCGCAGAACATGAAGTTCACACCGCTTCTCTACCCACACGGCAAGGAAAACACGCATAATGGCGCCTCACGTTAACGCATAAAACCTCATTTGAGAAATAATCTGTAAAACAATGGTGAAAAATTCGCAGGCATGCATGAGCGTGAAAAAAGTGGCAGCTTTTCTGCAGGGTAAACAAAGTGAGCTATTTTAAGTCGCACGTGCTGCAGCCACAGATCAGTTCAGTGCGACGAGCTGGGGCTGTGGGGCAGCTCTGTGAGACACAGTGCGCCTCTACTGAGTGCCTGCTCACAGTGAAGCCGGTGTGACCGTAGTCTGCTCGGTGGAGGGAGGAGGGTGACTGTGGTGACAACTTCTGAAGCATCGCACACTTGTAACATTGTGGAGGATGGTGTGCGCGTGGAGGCAATGTATGGGGGAGAGTTCACATACGGGGTATTTGGCAAGGATGGTCTAGGTTTGGGGAAGTTCAAAAAAGATAATCTGAATTTCGGAAAATTTACGGAAGATGATCTACGTGTAGAGCTAAGTTATTGAGGTTAATCTACGTGCAGGATATTTAGAGAGCATCACCAACGTGTTTGAGAGGTTTTTAAAGACTGATTTAAATGTAGAGGATATTAATAGAGGGTGATCTATGGGTTTTATAAATTTAGAACGGCGAGTTCACACATGCTCTTAATTTCTAATGAAAAACTATTGTCTAGTATTTTAATAGAGAATTCTTGATCTGTTTTCCATGTATAGAAACTACGCGGAATCAGAGGGAATGCTATTTGTCTGCAGCTTTAATTAAACTTTGAAGAGAGTCTTCTCGTATTTTTTTTTAAATTCTTAAATCCCGTTCTTGGAGTGTTCCCAACGCAAATTTGCACGGTAGCGGGGTCTAGCACAAGTTTTCATCAGCTAAAAAATTCTTTCGCAGCGGCCTCGTTTGTGAAACATGATCTTTATCAAGCATACTTCGTAGTATATGACTGAATGATGATGAAAATCTAAAAATTTTAGTATAACAAATCTACCTAAGCCCTAATAGTAATAGCGTGAATTGAAAATAACATCCAACACAACCGATTCTCACTATTAACCTGGTTCCAATAATTGAAGCACCAATGCATTTCAGGTCTGAACGTCGTGTTAATCCTTATGGAATGTGGATTTGAGCAGCAAAGCCGCAACACGAGGCAGCTAATGAGCTTACATGCTCCTCATTACTCAGAGTTCTCTGAGATGGTCTTCATTCGACGTGTTAGTTGCGTAGTGTTGGCGTGACTGCAAACAGAATGTTTCACGGATGGTTACTAGGTACTTAAAAAGCATTCGAGACTTTTGAACACATTCATCTACATTTTATCAGTTTCTGCGGCATTTAAGTTAGTAACTTGCAATGAAAACAAGAGGAGAAATAATCTAAGTAAAGAAAATGTAGTGAAAATAACATGAGTGCAGCTAGTGATTAGCTCATTATTGGCTAATGATGACTGATGTGCACACCTCATCAGCAACTGATTATGACTCCATCAGCAGCTGACACTGACTTTAACTGCAGCTGACACTCGTGAGGCGAAACTCTGCTCAGTCAACCTGCAAGTTTTAGCAATGCAGGCTGAAAGCTTCCGTTTCAGATTGAGTGCGTACTCCATCTAACTTACTGCGTTTTTGCGTCTTTATTTTGTTTGCATTTTTCTTCTAGATGCACTTTTCTAAATGAAAATGAATTTACTCTGAAGTTAATGTAATGAAATCTTGTACAAACAAACAGTAGACATTCTTGATCACTGAAATAAATAATTTCGCTGTTGTGAAATATTTCCATGAGATAACAATATATTTGATGTCAATCGTGAGCTTAAAAAATAATCAGAAATACAATATTTTCTGTTGACCAATTTTGTTGCTTATCTTTTAAGGATCACTTTTTACCACGCATTTTGCAATCCTAGCCCAGCATAATTTTACTTGGATTTAATTTCTTTTTAATTTTATGTCCCATTAGGTTTTAATTTATTGGTATTCTCACGACACCGCAGAGGTAAATGTCGTCTACTCGGACAGAAATTTCGTTGAGATTTTTTTTGACTGTCAGTATCGAAGTCACAAGTTATGACCAGTAGTATCGAAGTCACAAGTTATGACCAGCAGCATCGAAGTCACAAGTTATGACCAGCAGCATCGAAGTCACAAGTTATGACCAGCAGCATCGAAGTCACAAGTTATGACCAGCAGTATCGAGGTCACAAGTTCTGACTCGCAGGAAGTCATAAGTTCTGACTAGTTCCATCCTCCAGTATCGGCTGTCTTGAGGTAGTAACTGAAGTGCAGGAACTGACAACTTGGCATTCCTTCTTACCTGATCCAGTCGCATAGCCCGCGGACTGCGTACTAGGAGGCTGTAGTTTTGTTCCTAATCGAAATTTGCAGCTGGAGAAGCATAAGTATTTGTACATTTACGAGAACATTTTTAACAGAATATTGTATAATGGGTGGAAGTCACGGCAAAATGTTAAGTAAATGACAGGTTCCCATCTAGATGACGTTCTCAAAATTTGTCACATAGTTGTAGCTTGTAAATCTTCTATTCTTTACAGCTTTTATGTATCAATTTTTAGTTTGAAGCTCAAGTACTGCCGAATAAAACTGAGCAGAAGTTTCTCGTGGACTTAGAACAATCAAGAGCCACTCAAAGTGGTAATGCTATTAGTCATAATGCGCAGTCCATAGAACTAGTGATGTAAATAAAACCTATCGCATTATTAGAACTGCGGTACTAAGCCAAATAGTTTACACAGAAAAATACAAAATATTTCATTCAGAAATATTTTACACAGAAAAGTACAAAGTATTTTATTCAGAAATATTTTACACAGAAAAGTGCAAAATATTTCATTCAGAAATATTTCACACAGAAAAGTACAAAATATTTTATTCAGAAATATTTAACACAGATTTTCATTTTTATTTATGTGAAAGAATAGTTTCAAAATTCCCAGTAATAAAATTTAAACTTATAAGTTAGAAATGATGCCACGTAACATTTCTTTTTCTATTTTTGTCTTAAGGAAGTGAAGGCTCTGAAAAGCGTCTGACTGTAAACACTCAACTCTATGAACGCTTCACAGGTTTGTTCGGCTTGCAGCAATCAGTTGCTTCAACCACACACACGAGACGACCTGCCCAACAGTTCGCTGAGCTCTGCGTGACATGTGCGGCCCTTGTAGTCAACGAGGCGAGACACATTGGCTGTGGTCAAATGAACAAAGTAAACCGAATATAAAATCGCAATCGAATGCTGCATAATGAAGAGACTGAAACTGACGGTAATTTTTTCATGCCTCTTCACGTACTATACTCATGTCCGTACATGCCATAGCCAACCGCTAATACCGGTCGTGACTCATCTAACATTGTTATCGAAAACAGATTTGAACCTAATTAAATTAAATGTGTCATGACTCTAACAAAATTGAAAATGAAACTGCCTTTTCAAGAGGATTTATAATTAACATCATTTTCATGAATGCAGAGATGAAGTAAAAGTTTTAGCTACAAAGTGAAGGCTAAGAGTTAACAAGCATATGAATTACGAATGTCCGGTGAGTTTCTCAGTGTCTGCAGCACACCTTTCTACATCTTTGTATGGCCATCTGTATGACGGTTCGATGAGTCAACTTTGTTATATCTAATACAATGTGCAATGCACTTTACGACATTAGTAGTACCTTTTCGCATCTCAAATGCGGATCATAGTGAAACAAAGATTTCACGGTGATGCGAATCCACACGGCATGAATAAATTCTACCAAAGCTTCCATAACACATGCAACGTAGCAGCTGGCTCGCCGAACGCTGACGGAGGGCTTAACTTCTCTTCAGCAGTACAATACTTGCGCCTAAATTGAAAAGAAAACTAAACTTCAAAATATTTCATCGAGGCTCTCCCCCTCATTGCGCCTTTTTGGTTCGCTTTAGTGGAAGAGTCAAAAGTGTTCCCCCTAGGAGTTTATTGGTCAATAGGAAAGAGGGGATGTATTCCGCCTGTTTATCTCTGTATTTAAAGAGAGGGTTCGCAGTGCCGCTTTTGTTTGAGGAGCGAGTTGTTTGTGGCGATGAGTGTCCATGTTAATTACGGTCTCAAGTCTACACAGCCAGGGGGAGTTGCTGCATTTTTGGCCATCTTGTTCCAAGGTCAACATAACAGTGGAAAGTGTCTTCTTTGATGCATCTTGTTCAACAACTAACTTTACAGTGTATTATGTCTCCTATGCTGCATCTTGTTCTGTAGTGAATTTTACGGTGTGTTGTTTCTTCTGTGCTGTTTAAAAAAAAACATATCTTATCAGCAGTGTTGAAGATAATACATTGTCACCCAAATTATTATTTTTTAAGCGTCATGAGGAGGGATATTACACAGAAATGGACGAGCTCAGCTGATTTTCTGAGGTGGTTTTGTATGATTCTAAATTTTTTATACATATGAAGTTTTGTTCTGCTTTAAACATTTGCTAATTAGGTTCTGACTGTTACACACACGAATATCAAGAAATGCACCATAAATTAAGCTTTATTTTAACTTAAAAAACCTATGGCAAAGCTATTAAAAGGCAAACTCGTTCACTATTAACTTCATTTTCCTTGTATGTTTGAAATAAAGTCAATCTTAAACTTGCGACTGAATAATTCTCTGTTTGCTTAGGAAAAAAATAATGATGTTCAATTCTAGAGCTAAGTTACTTATAAAACCATTTATAAGAAACTTCTTTTTCTGTTAACGTTCTTACTATTTGAGCTCAAATAAAATCGCAGTAAACCGTGAACATTTGTAGAAATTAATGTGCAAGCTCAACACTTATAAAAAGTTTTTCAGAAAGGTACATGATGACATCATTTAGAAGCACATTTAATTATTTGAATTTAGTTTTCAATGCCCATTAATTAAACACGCGGGATTTTTTATCACTAATGTTTAGTGAAGCTTTTCATTATTTTGCTGATTGTTTTGTAGGTTGTAAAGAAGATTTTTTGTAATTGTTTTGTCAATTGGTCCTACTATTTGTTAATGCCGCAAGATTTCCTGATGACGAGGCTTCGCTGCTAATGACAACTGCCATAAAATTTACCGATGTTGGATAAAACAAGTCATTTCAGAAGACAACTTAATTTTATGCCTGATTTTCTTGAAGGTACTTATCTGATCACACTTTGATAACGTGCTGTCGGTGAGCCTCTAAGCACTTCCTGAATAAAGCCACTCACTTCAATGTGCACCGCAGAGCATCCAAGTCTTGGGCTATAGTTCGACATGATGCTGACTATCAGAGAAGCGGATTTTGCAAGCCCCCTGGGGCAGAGACACAGTGATATAATGTGCTATGCTGTGGCTTGCTCAGTCTCTGAGTGGGCGGAGACTTAGAAACATCCTCAACTACGAGAAACTATTTTTGACGATGTTCGAGAAACAATTGTAAATTATTAACGAGAAAAATTACGATTATTCGCGAAAAGAAATTTTCATTTTTTGGCGATGTAATTTTTATCTACTAGAAGTGATTCATGAGAAAAATGTTTGTATTATTTTTTGAAATAATTTATTGCCATTTCTCATGAGCTGATGCTATGCGAATGCACTGAATGTTTTGTTCTATCGTGAGATTTCCGCGGTGCATCCAGAGGATTTAAGTGCTTTACATAGTTTTTTTGGTCTCTTTTTTAGTGACAACCTTTGAACTACTGAACAAACGAAAGATTTACGTTGAATAAGTAACCCTTTAAACCATCCCCAATTTCAACAATTGCTTATATTAAGTATCAGATTAGGTTGTCTGACTCGACATAGCTTCAAAATGAAGTTTATGGCAAAGACAATCGCTTTAAATACATTTTTGATTTTTAACCTTAGCGGTCGAAACGTTCGTTTAACATAAATATATTTTAAAGCAATTGCATTTGCTGTAACCTTTATTTTAAAGCTTATGTTAAATAATGCATTAGTTTTCTTGCGTGTCGAACTCCTAGAAAAGTAATGCTGATGAATAAGGGAAGTAGCAGAGAAGGGAGATTATAAGAGGGGAACGAAACGCAGCCTTCACATGCCTGTAATAAATAACTTATGTTCGTTTCAGGCCAGGTTTCGAATTCCGAAGGAAAGAAAACACGGCGTCACGCGGAACTTTTTCTAAATAATTTTTCTTCCATAAGAGAATAACGTGTCCTTGAATATTGATGAATAATCATAACACGGATTTATTTAGCACTAAAATTTACTAATTAGACAAGAAAAATGATGTAATAACTTAGCACATTTTCATGAAATTTCGAAAACTATTCCTTTCAATTTGCAAGGAATTCTTTTCAGTTTTTCGTCGAAGTACAGATTTCCTGAACAGGAGCTGCGAGTAGCCCGGCATGATAGTTTCTTTCACATAAAATACTAGAGTTTGTTCGTCTGAATTAAGATCTTTTTCACAATGAATAAATTCTTGGATATTTTTGATTCCCAGAAACATGATTCTTAGATATTTTATTGATTCTTAGATATTTCTTCGCGATTTCTTCATAGACATTTTTTTGATTCTTAGATATTTCATTCTTCACAGCAGTTTTTCACAAACTTTTACGACGCACAATAACGCTTTTCACCGCGTCAAAACAACGTACTTACACGGAATTACGGGAATCAAAGCAGCATTTCGGGAGAGGTGGAAATTAATTTATGCTTCTAATTCTGGTGATAGTAAGCAAAGACGCAGAAAACAATACAAAAACCGTTTAGATCAAACCTGCACAACTGATATTTATGCGAGGCATGAAAGCGAGTTAGACTGTGAGCGGAGTGCTGCGAACTCTGTCATGTCTGACCAGCGAACTTTGTAGGAGTGTGGTGATGAGAGTGTGGTGATGAGAGTGTGGTGATGAGAGTGTGGTGATGAGAGTGTGGTGATGAGAGTGTGGTGATGAGAGTGTGGTGATGAGAGTGTGGTGATGAGAGTGTGGTGATGAGAGTGTGGCGATGAGAGTGTGGTGATGAGAGTGTGGTGATGAGAGTGTGGTGATGAGAGTGTGGTGATGAGAGTGTGGTGGTGAGAGTGTGGTGATGAGAGTGTGTTGATGAGAGTGTGGTGATGAGAGTGTAGTGATGAGAGTGTGGTGATGAGAGTGTGGTGATGAGACTGAGAGTGTTCTCACTGTTCTCATCATTGCCATGCCCGATAATCACATCACAGTCACACCCCATAATCACACCGCAGTCACCACACACAAGCCAGCTGTTTACCCTCATGCCACCCACCCAGACAGCTTCACTGTCGATTTATACCGATTTGTTTATGGATGAGACGGTGGTTCTGGTAAATTTCTGTTCTTCAGTCTTTTCTTTCAAGTCAAATAGACTCTGCTTATTTTCATAACGTTTTTCTAACCTCAACCTTTCCGCCACGCAATTGTTTGCTTTACGTCAGTGCGACGCTAATCGTGGGTGCATGCCTGTGTTTTTTGCCGTTAGGTTTGAGTGGAGATTTTTTGCCTTCTAATATTTTCTTCAAATTCAAGGATCAACGACTTCTGTTTGTGGGCAACACAATGTTAGTTCTAACCCGTGGGTCTGACGAGTGAGTGTGAAGGAAACATATATATACTTTTATTTTAAGTTCATCATGAGTTCCAAATGGCTGATTTTCATTTTCTAAAGTCAGGCTGCAGTTTTATGAAATTTGGCGAATTTAAAGTGCAAATTTAAAGCACAATATTTTCACCAGGGTTCGATTGTCCAATAAAAGCAGCTGCTATAACAAGTCTGGGATAATGATCTTTGTTGATTTCTACGTAGAATGTTAGCTACAGTTTATCTGATCCGACACGATAGTTAACTTTTTCCGTGGTGTTTTATAGAGTTTCTTTATATTTTCTCCCTAATTGACGAGAGACTTTAATGCTTGATTCGTGCAGTCAGAAACTTGAAGTTTATAACGACACTCATGGGTCTTCTTCCAGGAATCAAACATGAAAGAAAAAACTACCATGCGAAGCCATAAGTCTTCAAGGCCGACGTTTTAACGGCCACCAGTTCTATCATCAGAGCCTAGAAAGGACCTATAATAGCGCTAGTAAGAGTAGTTTATATATAGCCCCAA
Organism: Platorchestia sp. MABIK; assembly: GCA_014220935.1. NCBI lineage: Eukaryota > Metazoa > Arthropoda > Malacostraca > Amphipoda > Talitridae > Platorchestia > Platorchestia sp. MABIK. The sequence continues at coordinate 37,398 of JACJUY010002712.1, forward strand.
TGATATTTTAGTGCTCAAATAAACACGGGAAACAAATCAATACACAGGGGCGAATCATTTCTTCAATCTTTACCATTGAACTGCCATAAGTTGATAGTTGATGTTTTGATTTACGTTCACTTCGAAGTGCAATGGATTTGTTTTTAGCATTCCAATGCTACATATTTAATTACCATGTATGCTATTTCTTTAGTTTCACGTTTTAGCTAGCAAATGGTATTTTTGTTTTTTCATGCTAGCAAGTTTTCTCGTTTACAACAGATGTCTTCTTGAACGAAGGCTTTGTAGGTATTATTCTACATGTTTGGGAAATTTAAACTGGCGTCGCTGTTCCTCGTTTCAGTGAAGTATTTAGATGTGAACAGAAAGTACATCTACGCTGATTCCTACGTCCGAACAAGCCATGGGAAGAATGCAAAAAACTGTGGGGTGCATAATGCGGTTTCGCATCAGGCACGTGACTGCGTTTACGTCATCAGGAAAATGGTGGGTGTTCTCAAATAATTTCATTTGTTGAAGCAAATGCTTGGTACGATGCTGCGGATTTCTATATTTGAAATACAGGCATCAGCAATAAATAACACGATTTGAAACGGGTCAAAACATTACACGAAGGGGCTAATTGTAACCGGAAACAATCATAAGCTAAAAGCGCATAATTGCTATGATAAACAATCATAGGTGGTAAAAGGTACTCAGGTGGCTGAGTACAAATAGCATTGTTAAAACAGAGAAGAAAGATTCAAAAATTTAGACTCAGAATCGACAATGAACAATCGAAGCCATTAATGGAAGTTTTCGAGATAAATGACCTCAATTACTTGCTAAAATTCACGTTCGATTGGCTGGGATTGGGAGCAATTTTCTGCAGTTTTGATGGCCGACGTGTTGGTTTTCGTTAATTTTTAGACGAAATAAATGGTGCGTCGTTCTTCTTAGTAGAACAATTTCTCACCGGCCGATGAGGAATCGTCTCAATTTTTCTCTCATTCTCAGCGTTTTGTGGAAGATTCCTTCTGAGCGTCGGTGCTGCAAAAACTTCTCATCGCAGACCTGGACTGAAAAAATGAACCGGAGACGCTCACGGAAATTAAGAAATGGATCACTGGGATCTTATAACGTAGTCAAATGTCATTCAACGATCATTCATTAATTGCGTAATGGAGCGCTAAAGTGGCGGAAAGGAAGATGAATGAGAGCACAAGCTGACGATCGTCCTTCAAAAAATCCATTATTTATACTTGTAACTACTTTTATGGAAATAACAGCCATAATCGAATTATAAATCATGAATGAAAGTCAACTCTAAAGCGAAGTAAAAGATTGAAGCTGCTAAAGAAACTAGGATGACATTAGACAGAAAAGAACGTTTGCTCAAGCATTACTCGTAAGAGAGGCTGACGAATGCCGTCATTTTTGCCGCTTAAAGTGCTCTATAAAGTTCTTAACGTTGATGTTAAATTGAAGTATACGCTTTTAAAACCTGAGAGTGTATATCATGTTTCTTTAAAATCCTTCTCATGAAAGTATTAAAGTTCTATAATAAATAAAGCAGCCATTCATGACAGGGCGGGTACACTGTCTCTTAACACACATCTTGATGAGCAAGGTTATTAGATACTCATGATACAATGAATAATGCTTAGGTCTAGCTTACTTTTATGATATTTTGCAACCGATGCAAATACCGAGGAGGATTGCCCCTAAGATACTTCGGAAGGTTTGAAACAATTTTGAAGTCGTGTAAGACAATAACCGAGTCATATATTTGTGTATTGTTTAGGTCTCTTTACACAGTCGCTTCACACGTCAACAATAAGCAACAACTTGGCAAAGGTCTGCCACTCTAGGCAAACCAGTGAGAGTTGATTTATAGATCGCTGACTTACTTGTTAAACTTATTCTTGTAGAAAGTAAAGAGAACGTGTACGTCTCCGATTTGGATAGCCAGGGCATTCGCGTCTTGACATCTGAGACGCCGTTGAGAGGGTGGAATGAGAGCATTGCCAATGCTGTGTAAGGATTTCTATGCAAGTCGTTCATTTATGTTGAAAAAAATTGATCAGGGATCACAACAGATGACTTGTTCTGACGGCATCGGCGTCGGTGCTCTATCTACGGCGTTCTTCCGGCTGAACGAAACGAGTCTTCGAGGAGGCAGCGTATGCGGTTAAAAGCGCCAATGCAAGTAGACCAGGTAACGTTAAACTTAAAATCCATTTCTGTTCAAGAATGAAGTTTGTAGCAGCGTTCAGGAACCTTTGAATCAAATTATGTTCACTGAGTAGAACAATTGGAACAGTTATTTAAAATCTCCTTCGACGAAAGAATTCCGTCCTGCTCAAATAAAGTGAGCTGTGTATTGAGGATAAAAATAAAGAAACGATAAATCTGATTCACTCCCTCGTGATGAAGTTGATTCCAAAACAATACAGACTTGGGCACAGATTAATCTTGAAAATCTGGCCCGCAGCACACACGGCATAGTCCGTGGCTTTGCTCCTCTACGGTAGCCAAAATTCTTAAATTTCCTGGCAAGGTAAAAAATGCCCGAAATTTTACTCTAGAGGAGTGTTGCACGCTAAGGAACTTTTACGACCAAATTTGACGATACAAAAAGAACAAAATTGAAAATTTTGTCCAGAAAAAATCCTAATCAGTCAGCTTTGGCTCCGAGGCCAAAATATTTCCCGCGTTCACGGCACCATTGTTGGCGCGCGATGAAATGTTGGCGCGCGATGAAATAAAAATTTCTGATGCTGATCGAAAAAAATGCAGCTTCATTTCACGTATTAAGTTCAGGACTTTTGAGCAAAAAATTATTAGTGAAATTGCTTTAAACGGCGTAAGTAAGTACCCAGATTTCAAATTTGATAACAAAAGAGACATTAACATGATGAATTTAATACGGACGCGAGAAATCCTCTGACTATTTGCCTATTTCAGTGGTTCAGTCACAACGCTGAAAAAATCGCTGAATTCCTTAAAATAGAAATCAAAATGTCACCGTCACCCATTTGTGTGAGGTATGTGAATATTTCAGGTTTTTATTGAGTTTCTTTCTAATCTGAAAATCAGGCAAGCCAATTAAGTTTCAATTGGCTGTTCGACTTTACTCTTCAAGTTGCGTACCGAGGGATTGCAGCTCCGGCGAACTGTGGAACAGGATGATGGATTGGCAGATTGGACTCCTCAAGCTATTTGCGGAAATTTCAAATCTTTTGAGTTTACCAGGAGACGATCGAAGTATTTCTTTTGATGCTGCGATAAATCGTTTAATGCAAATTGTTCGGTTTAATTTTAGAGATCTTTTTATTAAGAGCGCATATTTAAAACTTCATTCCGGTGAATGATGTTTTTTCTGAAAAATGGCGTTGGGAAGGCAAATTGAGATGAAATTAGATCCAGTGTTTCATGGCTAATGCATCCTTTGCCATGTAATCAGCTCTCTTTCTTCATTTCAAATGTTTAAATCTAACATGAAATGAATAGATTATCGCAATAAATCAGATTAATGAAGGGAAATAATTAATTTTGCGAGCTTCAATCTAAGTGAAATTTATGATAGCTCGAGGTCTTGATTTGATATTAATTTTTTTCTGCCATTTCAGAATGAACACAAATTAAAAAATTTTGGGAGTAATTTCACTCCTTGATCAATTTGTAGTCTGATTGCTCATATTCAATTTCCTCAGAGGATGGAGTGACTGAGCTTAACAATGAAGATTATGAAATTTAAGGAAAAGAAAAACTATACGTAGTGGTAGATGTTACTAAATTCCGAGGTGAAAGTTACTGAACATACTGGTAAAACTTAATAAATTGTGTTAAATATCTACAGGAGTTATAATAATGATGCACATAGTCAAATTCAAAACTAACTTAACACAATCGAAAAAATCCCAATGTTGAGACACAAATTTCCTAACCTGTGCCTAAGCATTTCTCTTTTTCAACCCAAATTGATGGTGCTGGTGATCAAGTCTTGTTTGGCTTAACCTGCCCGGTCAAGCAATTCTGCCTCCACGCAGCCAATGGCCGAGACAGGCATTCCGCCTTTCGAGTAATTGGACTGGAACAAGCCGCGTCATTCTCCGAGCGTGAGCTCGGAGAGGCTATTTTGCCTTCCACATCCACTCTCTCGATTCAAACAATTAGAGCATAGTGAATAAAATTGAAATGTATATTTGCTGCTGCTATTTGAGCTCAACATGCGCTGTTATGGCATTGGTATGGGCTATGATGACATTGACATTGGCTGTTATGACGTTGACATAGGCTGTTATGACGTTGACATTGGCTGTTGTGAAGTTTATATAGGCTGTTATGACGCTGACGTAGACTGTAATGAAATCGTAGACTGTACTTTTATCATTAAAGGATCTTCATGTTCAGACATTTTAAAAACTAAAGCTATTTCTCTACAAATTGTATGGTAAACAAACCGCTTTTCTTTCTTTCTTGAATATGATAGAACAAACTTGCTGTAAACGGTGAGCTGGGGTTGTGACCAACATAACACAAAGGTCGCATGCTAATTGGAAAATGGAAATACGCCCGAAGCCCGATTTAAAAAAAATTGCATCGTCATACAGAACATTTGGCAGCCAGCAACATACGCTGCTGGCTGTGTTCTGAAAACACGTGAATTATTTGAAAAGCTGGTCTCTTTAAAATGACGTAAATGAAGTTAGTGCGCAAGAGAAGGCTTTTGTCGTGACCGAAGGTGAGTAATTCAATTAAAATAGGTAATATACTCGCGCCTGAATGGTGGTGACTCGCTAAAAATTAAAAATGTGATATGTACTGTTTGTTATCCAAGTTGAGAATTGGAAACTAACCTGAATTTACTGAACACGAACAGATGCAAGTCAAGAGATTGCATTTGCCAAATAAATCTTAAATTTGCTCTGAAATTATACCACATACTACCGAAGGATGAATAATAACATCGTGAAGTCAGACGTATACCGTAAACATTCGTCAGAAAAATTTCTTCCTTTGCGACATACTTGATTCAGTTCAAAAAAGTTGCCTAATTTTTTCTCAGATTGGTGATTCAACCATTTATGCCTTTCAACCATTTACGCTAAGCATCCATTTATGCCTTGTAACCATTAACGTCTTGCAATCATTTATGGCTTGCAACCATTTATGCCTTGCAATCCTTTATGCCTTGCAATCATTAACGCTTTGCAATCATTCATGCCTTACAGCAATCATGCATTTCACAATCCGTAGGCGAGGTAGGGCCTCACACGGCATCGTTGAACGCTAAAAGGCCCGCTAAAAGCGTGCTATTTGCGCTAAAATTTTCATTACCTTAAAACGCACTTGTGCAGAGGCTGATGTACTGTACGCAAGTGAGCACTTATGTATGTAAATGTGCTAAAGTTCAGCCATTGTTTACAGCGCTAGTTTGTGGCGTTTAATAAGGCGCACCATGGTTTGAAGCCTCACGTGCATTTTAGGCAACGACGTATTTTTTCAAGAGAAAATGAAGCACATTATATTGCTCTTCATCCATGCCTTGATGCTTTTCTCAGAGAGGTAACGAGGCGCGATATTTTTCACTTCATTATTGTCATGATTCACTTTTTCCCTGAGGAGTGATGCTCGATATTTTGCTCGTTTTGAATGCACATTCATGCCGCAGAAAAGAAGGGCATCATAATTGTCAAATTTTGCGCAGATCGTCCTAATAGCACCACCTAGAAGCACAGTCAAGTAGAAGGCAGTGTAAAAATGCTAAAAATATGTTATGTATACGAGCGTTTTATCTATTTATTTTTTACTTTATGATTCCCTTACGTTTAGCTTCTTTGACAAGAACCATCGGCACAATCTTCTCGTCGCGACATGACCAGATTTTTTACGCCGGGACTTGATAACTTTTGCGATGCTCTTACCGATCAATCGCTAATGCTCAAAACAGTTTTTTTCAAATCATTCCCCCAATTCATGATGAACTGTCTTTAAGTTAATTTGTACCTATTTACTTTCAACCCGCAGTCGTGAATAGTTGCGATCGCATAATTTACTTCCAAGCCACTTTGTTCATGCGGTTTTCAAAGCTGTTGTTTAGGCTAGCATCAAGAAGAATTGCTACACAGAAGGGTCACCCACCTGTTTAGCTTGATTCTTGCCTAAGTCGTAAAATTTCATTTTCCAATAAAATTTGCCCGTTCAGAGCACTTTGCACCTAACAAAACCTGCAAAATTGCCAGACCCTGTGTGCTCTTTATAATGAAATTTCAATTTAGAAATACCAAATTGGGTGATTTTGGCGAGAAAAAGACGACTCAGCCAACCCTGCTCTGGAGCACACTAACCTGATTAGCAGAGCTGAACTAACGCTTTGCTCTGCTCTCGAGGCTGCGAATATTCCCCACAGTAATTGCATAAGTTGACCGGCCGCTTCTGCGCCGCTCCAGTCACCCTCTGTGGGTGCCCTGCTCTATTCCTCTTCTCGTGAAACGAAGAGCTCAGACATGGACAAAATTACACGAAATTACAAAATTACACGATGGCTATTGTAACAAAATATGATATGGCGGCTGGTATGGAACGCAGTTTGTCTAGGTGAAAAAAGCTAAACTTCAATTTTTGTACACAAAAGTTGTGGTAACAAATTGTGGTATGACGACAAATTTGAAAAGCAGTTCATCAAACAAAAGTGTTACAGTTCAATTTTTGGTTGGCAATTTTTACCAATACTAGTCCCCCCCCTTTATTTTGAAAAAGAGAGAAGGCGAAATGAAAGAAAGGCCGTAAGAAATAAAAAAAAATCTCACGAGAGTTGATGAGGCCGAGTGCACACGGCCCCTCAAAGATGTATAATAATGTTCGACAAACCACATGACACACGTAAGTTCCCTAAGAATTCGCCTGATATTCATTCCTATTTGAATCTGATGGATTAATGTACTGGAAATTGTGGAGTTGATGAGGCTTGTATCAAAGGTACGCTCATCACACACTTTTGGCTGGCTTCGGACAGACAGACGGACACCCCTCTTATAATAGTATAGATTGATAGTAGTATTCGTGGCTGTCGATAATCCAAAATTGAAACAGGTTTGTTTGAGAGATGAAAATTCGAATAGATGTTAATTGAGGGTGATTTTTTCATGGTATCTAAGGGAGAATATTTACTTCTGTTTATTGATGAGTTCAAATTATGCTCTCGATAGACTCCTCTACAATCTTTTTGTTTAACTGCAAGCCTGACACAAGCTGAAACGAAAATCTGCCCTAACTTTCCTAGGGTTCTTGCATCTTGTTCCAGCAGCTGCATTTCATCAATTATTTTGCTCTTGACTAATTCGCTAAACTAACTAAAATGTAATGATGTTCGATTTAGTTTTCTGAAGCTATAAATTTGTCAAGCATTCAGTTTTACTGATTGAATTTCATAATATATTTTGGGGTTCGATTCCGTCAACTGAATTGATTTGCCCTGACAACCCGAGATTCCATTGACGTCTCCATAAAGACAAAGCGTGTTCGTTTCCATGAGATGGACTTCCTCGTGAACTGGAGGCGTTGGATCCGCCTCAATGGGCCGCGCCATTGCCAGGGCACCTCAGGCTGTGTTCCGTCCCGTGCTCCAATCAAACTCGAGACGCTGTCCATCAGAGGCACCCAAGATTGAACTGGGCATGTGTTGAAGGCAAGTGGACTGCGTTCTGCCCAATTATGTCTAGTTACATTAGATTTGCTATTTTCTGGTGAGTAAGGTTTACAATAAAATAACTTTGCATATTGCAGTTGGCTTTAGTTCTTTGTTTGAGAAGCATGGGGCTAGTTATGTTTAATTTGGTTAGAGGAAGAGTGATAAAATTTTTTCAAATTGAGTCAGAGGAGGTATACTTTAACTAAATGCCATCTGTTCTTGTCAGAAGAACCTAACCTTTCATTTACTCCTCAGCAGTTGAAAATCACCCAAAATATTGAGCGCAAGTTTCTTGCAAGCATCCGACCTCCAGGTAAGAATCGGTGAATTTAAAATTCATTGTACATGAAAGTACATAATTTAAAATAAATGCTTGCATTTGATACGAGTGGACAGTTCTTTCATATCGATAGGTTATCGTAAATCAATTTCAAATTTTATATATCGAATTTGCGAGACTGCTGCGCTACGCAAATAAATTGGTTTTCTGCTACAGCGCTGAAAACGTATAAAATTCCATGGCTGAAATTGAATCAATAAAGCGGAGGAAATTAAATTTATTCTTGGGCAGCAGGGCGCGAGAGACCTGGAAAAATTGCCATATCTAAACTGCGTGCAGATTGGAGCAATCATTTAACAGATGCTGCATGCAATGTCCATAAGTTGTGAAATATCAGTGAAAATTGTTTTTTCCTACTGATAAACTCGTCGGTGGAACAATGAGTGCTCGAAGATGCTGATTCTGTAAACGGAAGCTTCTGGTTCTGTGCTCCAGAGAAACAAGACCGATGACTATGCTTGCTGAAACAAACTTCCTACCGATGATTCTTCGAGCAATAATACTTGAAAATAAAATTGTGTACATTTCTTAGCATCATCTGAGACTGAGGAACCGATGATTATTGAATGCGCCTTCATTTTTTTGACATAATTTTTGTCAGAAGATTTGATGGTTCGGTCCCCCAAATACAGGGCCCGACTATGTACTAACCAATGAAGTCATGCTTACAAAGCGTGAGTCAGCCTGCGTTTCATTCATAAATGAAATTCTGTTTTGAATGTTACTTTTCGTGAAAATCATGAATAGAAATATTCCTGAAAAGAAGGTTGTTGATATTTTTGACTTGAAGGCTGCTTGTTGATATTTGACACGCGTCTCATGTGAATGAAAAAAAATACTGAACTATTTTGTCATTTTTTTCGATCCGAGTAAATTCCGTTAAGAGCAACACTCAGAAACATCTATCATTCAGTAGTAAATAATTGAACTCAGTCTTCAAAATTATGCTCCCCGTACAGTGTTAAATTATCGATACTGACAATATTCATCAAAGAACGAGAATGCCAATATGTGTTTGGAAATTTTTGTTTTGTTTCAGATGCGTCACTTGCCCGTAGAAATAATTTCACCCAGTAAAGAGTAAGTCTAGATTTTTATTTTCTACACTTCGTCAGTGTTGTAATGTTGCGCAAAAGACGTAAAAAATTATTTCTGATGAAGTAAACGTCAATTAACATCTAAATTGTAATGTCATACAACAATGTAAGTAGATAATTCTTCTCGAGAAAATCCTAACAAAATGAAAAAAATCCAATGGACGCTCACTGAAAAAATCAAACATCATCAAGCTAAAGAGCATGCAAGATTGCGACCGCTGATGAGTACATTCATTTTCAACATTAACAATCATCGGATTCGGAAGAACATCATCGGAACTCCTAAGATTCAAGCAATAAACAAGATAATTTTTCAATTTGATGAAGCTGAAATGGAGACAGAACTGTGATTAGTACAATTTTTAGTGCACTAAACGGACGCCACGTTGATTTCATGTTCAACAGCGTTTTCGGTGCGACATTAAAGCATCCGGGTTTCTCAGACGATTTTTTCTGTAATGATTAGCCGTCTCAACTTAATTTTAAAGAGCAATGGCCCTTCGTTTGTGAGTTCGAAACCTGTCATCGCTAGTCTGGTGTTATTTATCATTGGAAAACAGGATAAAGGTAGCCACGGTTCCTTTTGTTCCAAACTCCTTCGTTCTTAACCCCTACTTTTTGTTCCTAATCTCTTCCTTTTGCTTTTAACACCTTCCTTTTGTTCCTTGCGCCATTCTACTATTCTTCAACCCTTCCTTTTGTTCCTAACACCTTTCTTTTGTTCCCAACATCTTCCTTTTGTTTCTAACACCTTCCTTTTGTTCCTAACACCTTCCTTTTGTTCCTAACACCTTCCTTTTGTTCCTAACACCTTCCTTTTGTTCCTAACACCTTCCTTTTGTTCCTAACACTTTTCTTTTGTTCCTAACACCTTCCTTTTGTTCCTAACACCTTCCTTTT
>JACJUY010002712.1:48193-73884 GCA_014220935.1 Platorchestia sp. MABIK
TTGGTCCCAACACCTCCCTTTTGTTCCCAACACCTCCCTTTTGTTCCCAACACCTCCCTTTTGTTCCCAACACCTTCCTTTTGGTCCCAGCACCTTCCTTTAGCACCAGAGCCAAAAGCGGTCCGGTTTTATCATTTAGCGATCACTCAGCATTTCCATTTTACGGTCATCAAATCTTACTTCATTTGCATTGAAATCTGCTCTTCGTTAACGGCTCCGTTTTAAATGAGATTATTTATTTGCACCTCATCTAACCCATGATTTCCGGGCAGTTCATAGCCATAAATTTTGGTAATGGTCATAATTTTCACTTAACTGCCATAAAAAGAGCAGTATATAACTTATATGTATGAACACTCTTCTGCAGGTTTGGTCAAAGACTGTGATTTATTATTTCATGAGCAAGATTAATGGGAGCATCATCATTCCACGTTTATTCTAAATCCATAACGTTTTAATCTCGGTCTCAGGGCCACTTTTACCGTTAGAGCTGAGGGTTCTCAGTGCAGGCTTAAATTTTCATCTTTTAACAGCACAGCATCTTCAAAATGGGCCTGGAATACGCTCAGAAAAAATGGAGGAGAATTTTCAATTCACAACACTATTAAAGGACTTTAGCTAGACTCTGTTTGCTTCGTAAATTTTGCTCACCCTAAATAGATTACGTAGCTTTTCGCATTTTATGTTAATGTTGAAGATTTGTGTTCGCGGAACCTTTAAAAACCCTTGAAATATCAAGAAAATATTTTGCGTTAGGATTTTTTTCTGATTTCCTCTAGAAATGCCCTAGTCAAGGTTGGATGAAATGACTTGTTTTCTTTTGCGCTCATGGGATTAAAAAATTAAAAAGGTAAACGTCTAACCTACTCGCAAAGTCGGTCTTGTCAAACGTTTAACTTCATTCACGACGGTTTACAACTCACGCATGTCAGTAGAAATAAGAAAATATAAAACAGAGTTTTCAGGACACAACAAACTTATTTTTTGACAATCTTTTTTCAGTGTCAGAAATTAATTGATTTTTGTGGCAGATGAACCTGACACTCTTCTCTTTTCTCAAACTGAATACCCCTTACCCGTTCTTTTTAGATGTATGTATACCTCATGTACTTTTAAAATAGAACAAAATATATCTCTCTTGGCATATGCATACTCTCACATTTACACTTTGTGCGTGAGTTAGCTCTCTATACACGCGAGTAGATCCTGAATTTAAAGATGGTCTAATATCTAGTCACATTTTATTGCCTCATGCAATAAGCGTTCCCTGTCTTCAATACAAAATTCCCAGTTAAATACATTCAATTCCGCATGTATGATGGGTATATATATAACGTGTTACATGTTTGGCCCAAACTCCCTTTTGCGCAAAGTTACTCCCGAATGTGAAAATTATTCCAGAGTAAAAACAACATATATAAAGACATACATTTCTTTAGAGTTCATATTCCGTCGTGGACGTAAACGTTTTGTCGAGCAACTTCAGGGAAGTTTCGTAAGGAATTGAGGAGAATTTTAGGGTTAAGAAGCTCATCCATTCAGTTTTAATTAGAAGAAAGCCGCCCTTCATTGCTTTAATGAAGGTCCTTTGAGGCTCCTGAATGCCGGACTTGAGGACCTCCGCCAAAATTTAGGGTAAAAACATGTCATCTTGGGTCCTGGATCAGTTCTGCTTTTTTCGCGATTAGCTTCTGCCATGGACAAAAATTTTAGCTCTAATTTTGAGGAAAAAGGGCACATCAGACTTGGAAAATCAGGTATCAAAAATATTCAAATCAGTTTTATTGAACATTTGAAAAGGAAATGTTAGGCCCAATACGAGAAACAGTTTTTTGGACACTCGTATAGATTTAATGAGTAACTTTAATTAGTGTTCAATAATACTTATTATTCCTTCAAAAAACTAGCTTACATTCTGTCTCTCATGGTATTTTTCCTTATTGCTTATAAATATCCTACAACACTTCTCAATGTTCCGTAACATTTATAAGTATTGTGCATCATTTATTTATGTCATGTAACACTGATATCCACGATATTGTGTAACACTAACATTTTCATGGATTAACTACCGAACGGGACTTTAATGTGTGAGTAGGGAGTCCATTCATGTTGAAGGTTAAACAGAACTTTTAATTAACACCACCAACTAAATTATCATTTTTTTCCCAGTTTTTTCTCTAACGCTCAAACTGTGCGAGGTGATGAAAGATGAAAGCCGAAAACAGAAAATAAAACAATTCTCTCTTTCTTAGTTTTTTCCTTGGTGTGTTTCAAATACACAGAATTAGTGACACCGTCCCATTTGAATACTTGCATCAAAGTATACACGCCCTATTAAACTTTATACATATTAAGATAAGGACAGGAAAATTTTGTAATAATCAAATAATTATTAGTTTTACGATAAATGATAATATATTAGGATAAGGGCACAGCAAACGAAAAGTTCCTGTTGTGACAATTTTGGGTTAAGCCTGGAGTTGGGAGCGTGTCTAGACCATTGTTTCTCTTGACTATTAATTGAAAGGAAAAATGTTCAACACCATTTTTCTGACCCCGACATGCCTTCGAGAAGAGGTCCATCAGTTAAGTTGTCGCTTGGCGCAAACTTTGAAGGAACTTTGATCCAAACTTGTCGCATTTTTCAGACCTGATTCTCGGGCAACTACCTGCAAACTGCTGACAGTTGAGGATAATGTCACATTAGAGACAGTGTTGTGAGAGCCTGTCGTACAGTTGGACACTAAAATACACAGTGTACTAAAGGCCTTCATCGTACACTTTACTGAAATACACAGTGTACTAGAGGCCTTCTTCGTACACTTTACCCTAGTGTGGTGAGGGACTCTATCGCTCAGTTTAGCAATCAAGGATTTTTAACAAAGGGCTCCGTTACACAGTTTCAAACGCAAACATGGAGTGCACTGAGAGGCTTCATCGTGCAGTTTAACCCTGAAGTGAAGGAATCAATCGTGCAGTTTAACACTGACGTACAGTGTACTGAAGGAATCTATCGTGCAGCTTAACACTGACGTACAGTGTACTGAAGGAATCTATCGTGCAGTTTAACACTGACGTACAGTGTACTGAAGGAATCTATCGTGCAGCTTAACACTGACGTACATTGTACTGAAGGAATCTATCGAATAATTCATCATACAAATCCATTGTACTGAGAAGCATTGAACAAATAGTGCAGTAGCCGCAATACATGGTTCTAAGGAAGAGTGAAGCGCACCTCACCTACACTGACTTATTCTCAAATCAAGAAGGAAGGCAATAAAATGTTTGACCTACCTATGTATGCATCTCAAAAATTGAACAGAAGCACCGGAAATATTTTTGAGAGTGAGTGAGTCTCCAAACACGCGTCCTATGTCCTGCTACAGTAGCTAACAGTAGAGGATTAGAACACAAGTCCTACATAGTTGAACTGAACAAGGAAATTTGGAGCGATTTCATTGCTGTTATAGAACTTTGATTCTTCACTTCAATTTTTGCGGAACCCTAATAGAGCTTTGAATTGCCGCTCATCGCAACTTGTTTAAGAGGGTCAACCCATCGATTTTAAAATTTTGATCCGATTGATCTACAATTTGGCCAGTATATTTATTTGTTGAAAATAGACATATTTTACTCGTGTAACTTTTTCGATTTAGGCCTAGTTTTTTGGAAAAATAGGAAATGTTTTTTTTGTTAATTTCTATGGATATTTCAAAATCATAGAAGTCATTGAGTTTTTAGGCTAAAACCAATCCAAAGACAGCTTTGGAATTCTTCAAACACTGGTAACAAACTAACAGTGTTAGATTTCTCATTTTCCATTTTGTGTTCATTTTACATGGGGTCAAAAGTTCATGATTTTTGGTCCCCTTACACCCCTTCCTGGGGGAGAGGTTCCAGCATCCTTAGCGCCATAAAATTTTAGGGCACAATAATCCATCACCTAAGGATCCTTTTCAACACAAAAGAAAAATGGCCCATCTGGCCGACAGGGGCCTGGGTTGACCCCCCTTAACATCTAAACCACAGAAAAAATGCGAACTTTGAGCTACTTAACAGTCCTAGTTAGTTAAACTAGTTAACTAAACTTTATGCCACTTAGTAGCATTAGTTAATTCGGAACCGCTATAGAATTCCTTGCACTTCACTCACATTGTTTCCAAGTGATATGGGCACTAATTACGAGTATAAGACTGCATTTTCCATAATAGAATTTATAATCACAGATTGAACAGTTTATATATGAAATTTTTAAATCTAATAATACATTGATAGAACTTCTAAATCTATTTCATATCATCTCTTGCAAACGAAAAAAAAGAGTTATTATCGTCTTTCAGTGTAACTGAGTAAATTTCGTACGGTATTTGCTTCATAAATCAAATTAAAGTAGTTTTATTATCCAAATCTGGCCATTTCACGAGTCATCGTTACTAAATTACTTTATTTACGTCTACAATTCATCACAATTTCAAAAATTTCAACAATTTAAACAATTTACTTCCACACGTAACACAAAAGTGAAATCATTTTTGATTAATATTACAATACAAAGTATAATTCATTGCAAAAATTTCCATAATGTGAACAATTTACTTCCACACGCAAAAATACTTGCTTTGAAATTGCTATTTATAAAGTATATAACTATTGTTACCGCTCCTTTTAAGGCAAATCGGACAAATAAAGAAAGTTTTCGATATCGTGGAACACTTGCGCCACACGCACGTTTTTCCTTAGTTTTTGCCACGAATTGGTGCCACACGAGCTCCTCCGGGGCTGCTGCGCTGTCTGTGACCCAAGGTCTAATTTAACGAGCCCAATTAAAGTAATTAAATTAATCATGGCTAAATGGCTAATTAGTTGGTGTTTGACACAAGTTGCTTCATTAGCAGAAACATTTCTAAAATCAATTATACCTGGTTTTCCTTGAAAGAACTGCCTAACAACGCGCAACAAGAGTATGTTTTGATGTGAGGACTGCCCCAAAATGAGTTATGATCGTCAATGTTTCCACGTGTGATGAAGGTGAGCGTATCAACGGTGTATATTCATTAAAATTGAAGGTTAACGATTTTTGGGGGGATGCAGTTGTGCTAAATGCTATTGCAGCACTAAAATTATCATGATAGATTTTATTATAAGTAATGAATTATGGTGCGGAGTTTAACACAAAAGAAACTCTTTTCCTCAGAAACTTGGTGTTAAAGAGACTCGTACTTAAAACTATAATTCCTGTGTTCCTTCTCTGTAATATTTGTTGCGATAGCTCAGGTGTGGTACAAGGTCTCGCTGATGATGTAAGGGAATATTGCGTGAGATTTCAGAGTACTGCATCAAATATTACTGTCCAATGTGATGTTATTCATGATCTAGAGGAAAATAGTAAAAATTAGAATAACGCAAATCCCCATTACTTGGCTGACATATACACATTGTATACGTAAGAAAAATACTTACATGAGGAAAAGTCAGCCGTAGAGCGTTTTCAAAAATATCTCGTACAGTTGGGTACAGATCAGCACACAACGAATTAATGATCAGCCTCATCCAAAAGTCACCAATATACAAAACACCTGGAAACTCCCAAACGAAGCCCACACAATATCTGCTTCAACAAAGTGTCTTCGTTCTACCCTGAAGCGCTGAATTTACGTGGGCTAGCAATTATTCTAAGATATAACGTGGGCTAGCAGTTCACGTTTCGTGAGCCCTTAATTTTTGGTGCCGGAATTTCTGAGCTACGACTTTCACCGCCATGCATTTCTGAGCCTTAAATTCTCGCAATGTGAGCTGCTAGCCAGCGAATGTTAAAAAATATTCTGTGCATTCACGTGCTGGTATGCGAACAGATTGAAAGCATCCTCGTGTCTCTGTTATTCCAGAAATAAATAATAATGCTGGGAATCATCGTAATAATGATGCTTTGCCATGTGCAGGGCATTGAGGATTCAAGGCAAAATTTTTTAGTGATACACCAAGCAGAATTGCAATCAAGTTACATAGGAATGAGATACATGCGCTCGTATAAGCGCAAAATTACTTCGTTGGCGACAAAAAACGCAATTTTCTTGCCTGCAAGAAAGTCACTAAATTCACCTGATATTATTTAGTCTGACATTTTCTTCCAGCCACAAAATTTCATATTTATGTTGCAACATAGTTATTTTGATGAAGGTTTAAATGGCTCCTACGATTAATAGAACCTTCTTTTTCAGTCACACACTGATGTAATGAATCTTTTATTATAAAAGGAGCCGCGTCCGTTCGTCTGTATGACCCCCTCTTCTAACCGATAGCTTTGATAGCAACAAGGAGAAAGCTTAAGAAATACAAGAAATCATTCTATTGCATCATTATTCAGTGGCGATTCATTTCCCTTTCACTTGCATTATGGTATCCAGAATACGCAATTGGCTTATTTTTACCAATGGGAATTTTCTTTGCAGCTTTCTCTGTTGAAATTCATCGTGTTGCTTTGATATTTTTAATTGAGAATGCGAAAAGAAATGTCTTCAATTCGTTTGACTAGTAACCTGGCTACCACTTAGTATAAGGCCCAAGATTTTTGAACTTGAGTTATTGTTTTCGAAATTGCGATTTTCTTGAAAAGCTCGAAGAGATAATAGACGACACTTCAGAATAAAATTCCGGAAAAAGAGGCCACCATGGATAGAAATGTGTCCAACCGCAAGAAAGAAGTAGCAAGACTTCGACAGCAAGAAAAACGCCGAAGACGATCAGATGAACAACGCGAAATGGAAAGACGAAGCAATGCTGCTCGCCAACGAGAAGCTAGAGCTGAATTGACCCTTGACCGGCGTTTGGAAATTCTACGGAGTAATGCAGAGCGACACCGAGTAGCTAGAGAGAGCTTAACACATGAAAGAAGAGAGGAAATTCTCCGGCACAACGCTGGACAACATCGAGTTGCACAAGAGAATTTAACTTAAGAAATAAGGGATGAAATTCTTCAGATTAATACCGAACAAAATGTACAGCAGCCTTCAAGTTACTGGTGGATGTGGGGAGGGAGGAAGAGACCAATGAGTTGCCAATGGGAGATTTTTCAGAAATAAGGGAAAATGTTTCAGTTTCTGACAGCAAGGAACTCTCTATAATGTTGTACATGGCCGATGAAACCAATAAAAAATAAATTCTATGGAAAAGCTGTGAGTTTCCCTAAAATAAATTATTATTATTAATTATTTTATTAAATCACTTCATCAGTTTGCAGACCCATCTTTAACTCATCATTTAATTTGAAAATGTTATTGATGCTAATATTTATCGATACTATATATCTAGGGTAAAAGTGAAGAAGTGATACCTAAAACCTGCAATATCAGATACATGCGAATTGAGACTAGAAAAACGTTTTCTCCCAGTACTAGCGAAACTTCCTTAATTATCTATCATAATATTATTAACCGCAGATTAACGGGCATTGCATTAGTAGGGATAATAGCCCATTTTTGGTATTTTACTGAATTAAAACCGAAGCCTGAAGGTCATGTTTAATGATGCGACCCATTGAAATAAGATCTAAACTGTTCAGCAACTTCAACCACAGTTCAACCTTGGCACGTCCTACTCATCCTCGCTCTGTTACATGCGCTGCTCTGCCTGCACTCGCTTCAAAGACTTCAACTTTCAATGGTGTCTCTTGATGCCCGATGAATTCCATCTCTTTTAAAAATCAGCCGTCGAACGAAATTAGGTCAAGGAGTCCATTATTATGGACTGCAAAGTGATGCCAATTTTTTATTTAACGATGGGGAATTAGAACACGCGTAGGAAAAATGAACAATTTGAATATTTTTAACGCGTTAAAGGGTACTGCATTCCCCATTAGTATGTTCACTTACCTTTATGCATGTCATTCTTGCGAGCATTTGGTTATCAACTGCATGTTCTTTCCAAATATCAGTTTTTAAGAACTTCTGTCAACTGATACACTGCATGCGTCGTTGACGGAGTTTCTGATTGAATTTTTTACAATTATTCTTTCACACAGCGTAGCCAATATGAAAACGAGCATTCGACTCAAAATCAGAAAAATTGCTTTCTGCTTTTTCCAGCTGCTGCAGTCTGTACTCTCACAGTTATATCCGTTTACAATGCTCAACATAGAATTCTGATATTGATATCTTTATGTTCGTCAACGCTTTGGAGACAACTTTTTTTTCTGGCAGCTTATTAAACGTGTTTATAAAATACTTGGCAGAAATAATGATCCTTAGAAGAAACTAAGGAAATGAGTGCAGAGTGATATCTCTTTGCGTTGTGCACAAAATGTTCAAACCTGTGTTGGGTGAGGCGACAAATTTTGCAAATAACAGAGTATGTTCAGTTTCACTATACGGGATGCGAACAAACGCAGTTTTCTCCCAGCCCGATGCCATTCGACAGTCAATACAGCGTACTTGAAACGATCTGCCAAGGTCGTACGCGAGTATTTTGTAGCTTGTAATTAGCTGTAGTTTCATGGTTTTCTACATAAAAAATACAGTACATGGCGACGGAAGGCGTAATTTGTCTGGAGTCAACATAGGTTTATTGACTTGTACCCAAAGAGATTTGACTAAGCACTAGTACATGAGAAGCAAGGACTGCCTTCAAGACCTACTTTATATCTCATTAGCATTTTATTACGCAGTCAGACGGAGGCCGGTGTCTAGGGAGCGATGCGATGGTACAAATGAAGAGGAGGACGTAGTCATGAACATAGGGGTACTCGAACGAGTTTCTCTGGGAACAGTATGGGGGTAAATTAAATGCCTGGAGCAGTACACTTCATATGCGTGAGATTGCGCAGGTCTCAAACGGTGATAAAATTAGTTTGATGTACAGCTTGGTATTTCAAGAACGTTTCTTTTCTGTGCTATAAGATTGTATTGTATACCACTAAATTATATAAGGCTATTATATTCGTACTCATGTCTAAATTGCCTGATCACAAAAAAATCTACTTTTAAATTCCCGTTATTCGTGCCCCACTACGTTTGTATATTCTTCTCTTTCAGATCTTACGTAGAAGATATAAAAAATTAAGTTATTTTCAGGACCTTCGTTTTCGCGTTTGATTTGAGACTACGTTTTGTTTGTGCAAATACTTGTACGAATTCAAAATTCAGAGTTCCAAACTGCTGAATTATCTGGTCTGGGGGCATTGATTTGGTCCGGGGGCATTGATTTGGTCCGGGGCATTGATTTGGTCCGGGGACATTGATATGGTCCGGGGGCATTGAAATGGTCCGGAGCATTGATTTGGTCCGGAGGCATTGATATGGTTCGGGGGCATTGATATGGTCCGGGGGCATTGATGTAGTCCGGAGGCATTGATATGGTCCGGGGCATTGAAATGGTCAGAGGCATTGATTTGGTCCGGGGGCATTGATGTGGTCCGGGGGCATTCGAAACTCACCCTAAAAAAATGGTTCTTAAAACTGAGGTCAGTGTTCCTATACTGCGATGAAATTCAAATAATCGACACTTTCTTGAAACGAAGATTCGTTTACTTTAATATTTTCAATGATGGGTATTTTGCTCCAGAACTTGTTTTAAAAAATTTCAAAACGTGACAATGTTTTATGGATTTTCATGAAACAGTTAACGTAATAACAACATAAAAAGAAGTTCAACATTTATATTCATTCGTATTTAAAAGAACGGGGCTATTTTCGAATGAAAAATAGAAATTCACATCGATCCGATGTTCATAACCATTTCCACACTTTCTCTGAGGTTCGTCTTCACAAATACTGTTAGATGAAGATACAGGAGCCGTGTGGCTCCCTCATCCTCCGAATAGTAGTTACAGGGGTTGCTGCTCCTTGTTCAGCCTGGAACAAAATATCGAACTATTTAGTTCTTTTTGGTTAATCAGCACAAGTCTGGCACCTGGTCGCCATCTTCGTTTTCGTTCCGACCGCCATGTCAAACTCTGAGCGTGTAAAGAGCTTATTCAAATGCTATTTCCCTCAAGAAAACTTTTTCAAATTTTAACTTTGATAGTATTAAGGGACAGACAGTAATGTACGGGTGCCGGAAGATATTTTGAGATGTTCTCACTCACACAATGGATGGCATAACTGTGGACTATTACCTGAACGCTTTACGACATGACGACCGCATGACGACTTTGAAGAACTTACGCAATACTTGAACGTAAATTGGATCAAAATCAACCTGCATTTGATGTAAATCCTGCCCTTGGTTGTACGAAGCAGTTGACAGCTCTTTCTTCAGCGTAGATTTCCCCCCTACCGGCTTTCAACTCTGTAAGCCTCCCAGTCATTTTGTTATGCCGCAGCTTCCTCACGAGGGAAGCTGTCATGAAGCGATACACGGAATGTGTGTTTTGGAAAAATGATATTTTTCATATAGATCATGAATTTGGCTTACTTCGAGAACTGAAAAGGCAACTAAATTGATAAATGACATGCCAATGTACTTCTGAATTAAATGAAATAGATTGATTTCTGGGAAAGCTCACTTTCAGGATAAAAAGGAAAACCAACTTGGATTTTTCCACGTTGGTTTTCCTTTTTATCCTGACTTCTGAATTAGTGTTGAATTTTTAGAATAAGCACAATA
Organism: Platorchestia sp. MABIK; assembly: GCA_014220935.1. Lineage (NCBI taxonomy): Eukaryota > Metazoa > Arthropoda > Malacostraca > Amphipoda > Talitridae > Platorchestia > Platorchestia sp. MABIK. Next base: position 58,799 of record JACJUY010002712.1, read on the forward strand.
CTGTACTCCTTATTTCAAAGGATATTTCGAATTCGCTGCTTACAAACTCATGTAGAAAGAGAGTCAAAGATTTTGTGCATTCAGAAGTTCCGTACATCAGAAGAAGAATTTAAACGATGTGCTCCATCGAAGGGTTTTATCGATGTAATAAAAATTATTTTCAAATTTTATCATTTTTGGAAATGAACATTTTTTATAATTTGATGTTATTTTTCATTAGTTTTCATCTTGCACAACTATCAAAAGTCCGAAATTGCATACTGACCTTGCATCTCACTTCTGTTCAGTTTAACTATAAGCAATGAATTTTTATGGTTCATTTTGCTTTCACGAAAAGACTACAAGGGAAATTTGAATTGAAGTAGTTCACAAATTGGTTGAATTATGTAAATTAGGAAGGAAAAACCGGTATAGAATGGGATTGAAAAAAAAACCTCAGCATGTAGGTCTTCAACTGCAGCCAACAATCTTTAACTACGGCTCATATTTAGCTACTCAATTTACCGAATTTATTTGTTTTTCATGCGTCCCTTTACCAAGTCATTTAGGAAATAACTTTTCTACACATGAGCCACGAGAATGTGAAACATTCGTACCCTCTACTTAAATTTCATCTCTCGAATTCACTGCGTGAGTCCTAAATTCTACTAGTTGGTTAGTAAATGTGCTAGCCTATGACAACAGCAATAATGTTTCATGCAAGCAAATCAAAGTTACATAAAACAATTATTCACGCGGCACTCCAACTCGTGCTGTGATCAGAACACTCGGGTAATATCTCTGATGGCTCGTGAATGTTTCCCTCATAGATGCTAACAATTTACTGGGGTTTGTAATATTTTGGTGAGCGAAAGAAAATATTTGTGAAATGGCCTCTGTTTGTGATGGCCCTGAGCTTTGCCGTGATTCGTTCTCGAATTAAACTTAGATTGAACTACAATAATATTGAACAGAACTATGTTTAGAAATGCAGGCATTTTTAAAGTACCATCAGGGCTCAAATTTACTTTTTCTCAATTGCATGGCGATTTTCCGTCATGTTACTATTGCTTCAACCACCATTGGTAATTTTAAATTGCTCTTCTTCCCGTTATTGTTGGTACTTAGTTTTTTAAATGCATCTTTACAACATTCGCCAAGATTTTGAGAACTTTGAAAACTAACTGCGACTAAAAATGGGTGTATGAAAACGTGCACCCATTGGTCTCGACGTACAATAAAAGAACCATCACAGCCACAGATTCATCATCACAGGCATGCTGCAACTTGAAAGACTTTCTTTAGGACGCCTTATTTTAGATTATTCAATATATTGGCGGACGCAGTAATGGAAGAATTGAAATAAAGTGAAGTATATATAACCTCAGAACAAGAACGTATATTGCGACGGCAGTTCACGAGGCACTTATAACTTATGGGCAAATATTTAATAAAATCGCTGGCAGAGTCAACAAAGAACATGGCGGTGTTGAGGCGATTCCTTACATCACGCGCTGTGCGAAGCTTCAAAGAGAACTTGAACCTTTGCCATCGCTAATTCTTCAGTTCACACTCCAGGGGTTGGATTTTAAAATAATTTACCACGCCGTAGCGGTATAGCTGGTGGCGTAAGTTTTTCTGAATTTACTGACGACACCGCAACGATGACGTAAATCGCTTGAAATTCGGTCCCCTAGCTGGACCTTGATGAGACGGAACATACAGCAAGTTGTCGGCTCCTTCGTTACTCTTGAACTAAAGTTTGATCACAAAGTATTTGCCACCCTCGCACGAGAGCAGGATGTTATTTCTACGTTTCTGAACTATGTTAAAAATGAAATGCTAATTCCTCAATACCACTTCAGAGTGTGCAAAACATCTGGTAGGTTTTTGAGTAAGTTAGCAATGAACAGTATTGGAAATGAACCACTTTTTATTTTCCCACATGTAAAAATAAGAGTTCCTCGGTTGGATATTGAGTGTTTGAGGGCAGCCCAGAATTCTGTCATAACTTTCGTCTAATATTTATTAAATTGAAATATCATTAATCCGGAGCACACTGACGAGTCCGAAGATCTCATCGCACATTTGCATGGCAATCATATCTTTTAATCATGAGTAGGATTTTAGGTGAAGAAAGAGACGTGTAATGCTACCTCGAGGTAAGAAATAAGCAACAGTAATTAATGTCGAATGAGAGACGTGTGAAACAACTCCAGGTTAAGCAAGAGACATGTAGTAGAATTTAAAGTTAAGAAAGTGATATGTAAATACTTCCGAACTTGGCACTATTCGAATTATTTGTTTAGTTAATGTAGTTTGTGTGCACACAAATGTTTCAACTCAATTGCCCACTGTTGAGTATGAATTTTTGTGTTTTAGATGTTCTCGAGAGTTATAAAATAATTGCGCATAAAAATGCTAAGGTCTATATTTCCCACCAGAATTTAGAGCTTAACAAAAGGTCAAATCACAAAATTAGATGGAAATAAAATGCACACAGAAACTAACGAAACCCGGAGGACTATTCTGGGAAAAAAAACTCGACGAAGAAAAATAAAAATTCCACTCGAAAAATAACCGATGCAGACGGACTAACAGCAGTGAAAGCTTAATACGAATCCTCAACCAAGTGCATAAGCAGACATTTTGTGGAACAACTCTCTACCGCTATAATTCCACGAAGAGAAAAACTAATAATATTTAGCAACTGAAGCTGTGAAATACAAATATAATTATATAAGCAAACAGAAAATGATAATGAGCAAAAAAATTCTATATGTTTAACCTGGACCATGGAAGTGAAGTCTGACTATTGGACCAAACACTAAATATTGCTGAAAAAATATCTGACACCATTTGCAACTCCGCTGCTTGATTACTATGAGGTATTTATTCATGTGTGGTGTTCAAGAGGATTACGAACTTACGTGCAACCGTAACGTTACCACGATCTATAGCCGCTAAAAAACTCGTAAATCCAGCGTAACTATAGTCATTAAACACTAGCGAATTAAGCGCTACCTTACGTTATAGTCACTAAACACTAGTAAATTGAACGCTACCTTAAGTTATAGTCACTAAAACGCTTACGAGTATGGCGAGAGAACACATTATAGTCTCTAAAGCGTTTTATAATATTGCGTTGCATAGCGATGTAGTTGCTAAAACGCCTGCAAATACAGCGTTACCACTCGAAATAGCCACTAAAACGCTTGCGAGTACAGCGTTGTATCGCGCTGAAGCCGCTAAAACCTTCGACTTCAGCGTTACATTGCACCGTAATCGCTAAAACGCTCTCGAGTTTACCGCGCTAAATGTTGCCGCTAGTTTACGCCGCCGTAAGTCGCTTTCAAGCGTTGGAATAACGTCATCAGTCCGGCCAGTGTTCGGTGAACATGAAAGAGAAGTTATTCTGGGCGGTAATTGTTTGCTTGTTGGTGCAGTTGTACAGCAGACAGGCTGGACGTGCGACTCACACGAGCCTCAGTTCCGCTTGCCGTCTGAGTTGAAGTTAAAATGCAGTCATGGTGCTATCGAATTTGCGATTTGAAGTGTTGTTGGATGCAAGAAATTTTAAATCTTCCTCTAACTTAGGATGATATAAAGTGACATGTTAAAATGTCCGTGAAATTTCTGTTAAATACATCAGAGAAATTTACTTTTTAATACTCAATACTTAAATTCCCTTTAAAGCGGATATTTTCTTCGCCTATTTTCAAGTCGCAAACTAGTTCCCCTCACCTCACAAAACTCAGAGCTCCCATGAGGATACTGGCGTCAGTTTGAGAATCAGAGAAGCTCAGGGCAATACAAGTGCGAGTAATTCAATTTTTGCCCCCACACGCAACATGCGCCCCAGAGCCCACACGAAACAAACTCAGCTGCTGAGCTTCGTACAGTAAGCTGATTTACAGCCCCAGCGCTTGTCCCTCGGTGCGCATAAGGTATTGAGAGAGTGTTCCATGTGTGTATTTTGTGCACGGACCTCAAATTCGTCCTGAGTGAGAAGACAGGGATACTGAATTTCGCATCTGTTGTTCGTGTGCTTATTGAAGCAGGTGTAGGCTATCAAAGATATGTCTGCACCAAAATTAGAGTTCAGTTTTAATATTTTACGCATAGTGCTTGAATACACGTGAGATGAAGATAAATTTTTATCGTTACAGACCAAAACACATCACGACTGAAAGAGACAAATATCTATCATTACAGACCGAAACACGTAGTAGGTAATATCATAGTACTACAGAAAGCATAATTACTGTTTGGGGAATCAGAAAGATTGGAGTAGGATGTATGAGGCTGCAGTGTTACTGGTCCCAACCCAACACTAAGTTAACATCTCAAACGTCGCAAAATGACAGTTTTAACGAAAGACATATCATAGAAACATGGTCACAATCCTGAATTCTGAACCTCAAATCCAATGTTTGAGATCCGAAGTTACACGTTTCTTGACTAAAATTGTTTAATGAAACCCAATCTCGGTCCATGTGGAAAGTTCGTTATAGGTGAGCATGGGTTCATCTAAATTGATCTGAAGTAAAATCTATTTTGTCTCTAATACATATTCGCTTCACCTACATATTTGCCTGAAGTAAATGGTTACCACAAGTACATATTTTTCACAACCACACATGTACCACAACTACGCAATTGACCCAGCCAAATTGACACAGCCACAAATTTGGTTCAACTACACATGCACTACAACTACACATATGTCACAACTACACATTTATTACAACTACACATTTATCACAACTACACATTTGGCTCAACTACACATGCACTACAACTACGCATTAGACTCGACCAAGCATTTACAGCACCTAAACGTTTGCCTCACAACTAAAACGCAATTACACGTTTGGCCCAACAACTCAGCTTGAGGACGACGCGCCTCAAAAGCCGCCTCGAACTTTGGTTCAATTAAGCTGAGTTAACACTGCGCGAGGAGACATGATCTGGACTTCACCCTCGACACAATCTACAACTCAAACACTCCTGACGCAAGCTGACTTCACGTATTATTCCCGGATCAAACTGAGTCATAGTATTTTATTTAACATGACAGCATCGTCCTGTGATTAAGAGGAGAGATGGTGTGGGTGTCAGAGACAAGGAGCGGATTTTAAGACCATCACTTTGCGTAGTGTGGGTGTGTACTCTCAAGTTTCTGATATTTCTGTTATTCTGACCAAATTTCTGTTATTTTGGTTCCTATTTTGGTCTACATCGGTGAGAAGATTCATGCACAATGCTACCGATGTGCCATTGTTATGTTTCTTATTCGTGTAAATGGATTTTTTTTTGTATTCCTGTGTTTGATGAATCCTTCACATCTTCAGCACATCCGGTGTGGAAATTTTACTGTTCAGAATTTTACTGTTTTACTGAATTTTACTGTTCCAACCAAAATTACATCGGACAATGTGAATTGACACGTTACATTGTACAGTGTAAAATTGACACGTCGTTGTCTATTCAGCCATTTTATCGGATTTGTTTTTGAAATTTTTCAGGCAAAAGCAGTGCACATGAAAGAAGGTCAAGTAAGGTTAAGTTTGATTGAGTTGGACTTTTTCTGTAAAAGCATTCTTGTTTTATGGCTAACGTTAAGGTAAAAATTAAGTTTAAAATTACTATCAAAGTGAAAGTCATTTGCTAAGTTTAAGGTAGGTCCAGATAAGACGAGATTTCAACACAGTTGCATGGTTCCAATTGCTAGTAAAATAATTTTCTACAGGTTCTGAACTCATCCTGGTAATTGGCATTTTACATGCTAATCAACATGTTCTACAAAAAATATAAAACAAGTATGAAAAAAAGAATATAAACTATGAAAGAGGTTGTAACATTTGTAGAATTCAGTACCAAAATCATTTATTAATGGGAATGATTTTTATCTTTGTTTTCAGTATTGAGAAGAACACAATTGAGTACATTATTAACCTTGTAGTTGTAATTTCCCAATGGTAGACCCCAGAAACACCTAATCTGAGCCTATGTTCAATGCAAAGATTAGCAGAAATTGGGAGTTAAAAAACATGTTTTTAATTTATACTAAATATCAAAGTGTAGAGTTTAAGAGGAACTACGTACATGTAATACATTTTTTTCATATGCTCTACATTATGCTCCCATTACCAAATAGTTGTACATAATCTCAATGAAAAAAATGCTTCAATATTCTTCTCAGATTTCACGATCAACATTGTTTTCGCGAGTAAAAATGTTCGCTTTATAACCAATCATACACATTTATGAACTAAGAATTGAACTTTGGAGATGTACACAACAATGTCAAATTTAGCAAAGGAGTAGAGCATAAATTGACTTAAAAAAAAATTGTTGAAACTTATCTGTAGTTTATCCAGATAAACTTGAGCAAATGCAGCGGAAGCTGTCTTCACTTACATAATCAATCAAGTGGAGAGCGCTTAGAGACGGGATAAAATAAGTAAGTATTTGAGCATTTTTGCCTGCTAATCATACTGTGACGTTCAAAAATTAACGTTTAATATTTTATAATATCAGGCTTTTCACAAAGTTGCCGGACCAATCAATTAGCTCGAAGTAAGGATTAGCTCAGGAAGAGAAAGAATAGTTTATCTGATGAACGGAGTTGTCAACTAAAGTTTAATTCATGACATTATGAAGATAAATTTATCCCACTGAAGCACAAATGTATTCATGTTATTAAGCCTGAATTGTGGTAAACGTTATTAATATATTTTACAGTTGATCTTTTTTCGATCGAGTACGACCTATAGCTTTGAATTATGACAAATTTGGATCGAATTTCATTACTCCCAAACATGCTTTGAATTTGCAATTATGTTATACGTTGTTCAGTTTCGATCACATTATACGCAAGAAATCCCTCACTTTAAAAGTGCATGCATCCACACTTTCCTTTTCCCACAGTACTTTAAACATTCTATCTTTAATTACTAGCATGAAATAAAATTATCCTTTAATTTCGAACAATTTCATTGCTTATTTCCAGCTTCCATTTTATTTTTAATTGTATACCTCGAGTAAAACTTTGCCACTCTTTCATACTTCAGGATAAGTAATATAAACTCAATTACATGTCCATATCAGACGGGCTTATAAGTACATTCTAGATTATTGTCGCAAATATTGCGTTAGCTGATCACTAGAATCAGATCCTCAGAGTGTGATCGGCATTCAAAAACAACATATTTGACTGCAATCCTTATTAGGGAATTGTTCCGTTGTTAAATTAGGTGAGACATTATTCACACTACTTCGTTTCATATTCTACAAATATATCTATGATCTCCCCACATTTTTCTAATGAATTTTCAGCAAATATTGGCGACAATTTTCTTCTCCAGGATGAATATAAGAAATCCTAGCACGGAAGGGGGGAGTGGGCGTCATCTTAAATGCTTAGCCCTGATCAAAGTTCATTCGGTGTTGCGATGAAGTCTCTGTAAGAAGTGCGCGTATGTTTGACAAGTTACACAACTCAGTTTACTGGCCTCATTAAAAGTTGGTTTGTTAGGAAAGGCTGTATTGCAGCCGCCTTCCCCAAGCGCAACTTTTATTGCTCCTCTGTTAACTTGGAAACGCAAGACGCTTCTCTAGTTGCACCACAGGGTAAAGGAAATAAAAACGGTTGCTTTGTCAAGAGCTGTGCACAGAAATATGAGCAGCGTGCTTCTTGTTTCTTGCGCCTCGATTCAAAGATGTCTACAAGATAAATCGGAAGTAGATAGAGGAAATTAAAATAAATAACGAAGGTACCGACCAGAACGTACAAGGCATGATATCTGAAATTTCTTCCAACAATTTTCATTTAGTTAGGTCCAAAGTGAATTATTGAAGATCAATGACTCGTTAGTGAGTTTTAATTGAGAGTAATACATTGATAATAATAGGAACTTTGTACACTTATTACGTTTCATAAACAATTAAATCAAGTTCATATTGTCAGGAATTTGCCACGCCTATAAGACGTTGTTCACAGAGTTGCAGTTTTCCGAGCAGCGACCTAACCCTTATTTTTGCGAGGGTAACATAGCGCTTTGCCAAAAGCATCTAACGAGTGTAAAACTCGTTGAGAGAAAAAGAATTTTGACATGAGAACATTGCCGTGAAAATGAGAAGAGAGAACATCGCAGCGGAACAAATTCTGAAGTAGAGAAAAAGAGGAGGTGAAGTAAAGGCATGAGGAAATGAAAAAGAAATATGTTAAGCAAAACGAAGGACATTTGCACAATGAAAGGATTTAGTAACCTTCTTTTAACGTAACGCTTGAACAGGTTAGATGGAGAAAAGAAAAATCCCATCTACTATTTTTATTCCTCTCAGTTGCCGATAATTCATTGGCTGCTTTGAGCGATTCCATGTCGCCAAATGATTATGGACATAAATAAAGTCTTAAAGACGAGGAAATTAGAACTAGGTCATTTAATGTATAAAGAAATGACTCTAATGGCCCAACTGTAGCAGCCCAGCTATGTTTGTGAGAAAACGAAAGGTAAAATTGACATTAAGCTACATTTTTGCTTGTGTAAAACAATATTTTCTAGGAAAGTTAATGATGCAGAGTCCAAGAGTTTGAAACTGATGAAGCCGAGTCTTATAGTATAAAATTGATGATACATAGTCTTAGAGTTTGAAATTGATGATGCAGAGTCTTAGAGTTTGAAATTGATGATGCAGAGTCTTATAGTATAAAATTGACGATGCAGAGTCTTAGAGTTTGAAATTGATGATGCAGAGTCTTAGAGTTTGAAATTGATGATGCAGAGTCCTAGAGTTTGAAATTGATGATACAGAGTCTTAGAGTTTGAAATTGATGATACATAGTCTTAGAGTTTGAAATTGATGATACATAATCTTAGAGTTTGAAATTAATGATGCAGAGTCTTAGAGTTTGAAATTGATGATGCAGAGTCTTAGAGTTTGAAATTGATGATGCTGACTTTTCGAGTTTGAAATAATTTGACAGCCCTATTTGTACACTTGCAGATGATATATAAAGTTTTAGAGAAAGGTTTGAAGTTCATGTGACTGATCGCTTTAGGTTCTTTATCTTATACTTTGCCATCTTTTAAATCTCTCATGCTGTGTCAGTAATCAGAAAGTAGTAGAACATTTCTTTTATTTCTGGTCACGGAAAACACTTTGTGACCACTCGGAGGTTTAGGTTGATTTATGTAGAATTCATGTCCTAAACGTTAAAAGACGAAGAAAATTACTGATCATCTTTACTAAAACACTCCCTAAAATTCAATATCACTATTTCTAAAAAGCAACGTTTCGACGTTCTTACATCATCATCAGGCTGAAAAATAGATAGTAAATGTACAGTCACAATACTGGAACAATTTCGTAAGGTCGAGAAATTAGAAAAGATCCTATATGTTGGTTAATTTCACCGTTGAAAAAAAGTCACAGTGTAAAGAATGACTGAAATAATAAATGCAGAAGCCTGTGAGCGAACTAGACTTAATGGAATTACACGAGCAAACGACACGGGCGACCGTTGGTTGGACTCCAGGTTTGTGACCGACCGGCTCACACATGGTACTGATGTACGTAAAATCTGCTAACAAAATTTCACAAACTTTATGAAAATAAAGCAATCTTTCTTTGTGGGATGATTATTTTTATTAATTCTTCAACAGAAAAGTTCGAAGTAATTCTATGTTTCTTCATTCGACACTTATCGTTTCAACGCGTGAAATGTCTCTCATCTCAGTCAATGGAAAAAAACATAAAACTTTGTGCTTTTCTCTTCGTTGTCTTAAATGAAGCATGTAGATTTGAAGCTTTCATTCCTCTGACAATGGGAGATTTATTTTTGTAGCGGAAGATTGATAATCCTCAATGACTCTCAAAACCTTTTTCCTTTGTGAGTAACATAAGAACAACTGAGAAATATGCAATTAATCTTGCTCTGGAAGGATATACAGAACTTAGGGCACAACAACTCTGAATGGTATGATTCTGTTTCATTATTTTGTTGAATGTATTCATTGAGTTTCGCAAACTTACGTACCAATATATGCATTGCGTTCATTTGCATCTGAAAAGACATCATTATAAAGAACAAAAAAAAAAAACAGTTACAATAGTTTCATTCTCAAAATTCAAGCAATTTTTGTGTCTTCTAATCAAGAAAAGTTGGAATGAATTATTTTTTATAAGTAGTAGGAGAGCATAAGAAATATTCTGCTCGCCAACCTACCCTGAATTCAAAATGTGAGCTGGAAAATGCTGGTAAATTTGTAAACAAAAACATACTCTTCTGACGAGTTTAGCCCACGCCTCGAATTAGATAATATACAGTGCTGTGGGAATTGAAGGAGAAAAGCTAAAGTAACCGAAATGATAATACCTTTAGGAACCAATACAAAAAAGACACGCCGATGCGCGTAGAGGCGGCCTCCTGTGCTCTCTATCTTTGAGTTACAGATGCGTTCATGCATTTCATTTCGCGTGACCTGGAGTTCAGGCAGAATTAAGGGCGAGCGAGCTATGTGTTCAGTAACAAGTTGCTGAAGTTAGTCATCAATTTACGCATATCATGACAAACTTAAAAACGAAGAAAGTTTTAACAAATTAATCACATTTCACCTGAAAAGGTTTTGGAGTCCAGATATAGCATCATTTCAGGCAAAAGATCATTACCTCACTGAAAAAGATCAAATGAAAGTGAATAGGAGATATTAAGAGAAAATATCAAAAATGTGTTAAAAGATAAAATTGGGCAGGTAATAAACAGGTAGGCAATAAAAAATCTATAGACAATTTGCAAAGGATATGAGCTGTTCGTTTCGTCAAGGTTAAGTTTTTGTTCAGAAATAAGTTAAAACTATTATTCGAAGTAGAAACTGAATCTGAAATTTTGAAATCAGTAGCATGCCACATTTCATTCCACGTGATCCTCAGTTCAACTGATGTAAACTGAAAGCTAGCAGTGGCGAGTTGATCAGTAGCGAGTTGCTATAGTTACTGATAAATTGATTCTTAATTTCATGTAAAATTTAGTCTATATGATGTAAACTGAAAGTGAGTAGTTTTTTAGCACTGAGTTAAAAACAATATTTGTTCGTTTCTGTTTTTCTAACGCATTGTCACACCTAGATTACACAACAAAGGAAATGCATTTTTCCATGCCTTTCTCTCAGTCATTTGTTTCGACCATCAACATGGGTATTACGACACTCATGCTGATAATACATCAACTAAGGATTGGTATAGACATGTTAAAAACCAATGATGCATTTTGCATGATCTTTGTATGAAACATTTTTCTTTTCTTTTTCTTTCGAGGTAGACCATCTAGAGAACGCGACCTACAGTCGGCGGCAGGAACGCAGGCAAAGACCCTCGTTTTGTATCGGTTATTTACCTCGAAGTCCTGAGGGCAACTCACGGACCGCCATGTCTCAGGCCTGGAGGGCAAACTCAGTGTGAGCCTTATTACATTTTTTCCGTCATCATGAATTGTTTTAAAGACTGAGTTAACAAGGGAGCACCATTTCAAGGTATGTGACTGCGCATTTTTCCTATTTTTGACAGTAATTTGAATAGTTTGACTTGCTAATTAGGGAGCAACGTAACATTATTAGGAGCATGTATCATTAGCGAGCAATGTTTCATCTAGAATGATTTAGGAAACTGTTTAAAGTATACAGTTTTCATTTATTTAAAAAAGTATCATTTTCGTTACGATTGGTGATTTGTTGCTTCGAGGTTAATATTTTTTCTGTCGTCTAAATATTCACCGAAATTAAACGTTATTCAACGACGATCTGTTTTCGCACTACGATTGCAAAGATAATGAAAACATTAACGTAATTAGGAAAACGATTTGTTTGTTGAACTCCACTTTCATCTAACTCTTGGCTTCCAACACAAACTTGCTGCTTTGTTTTCTCATGGCTTTCCATTGTTGCATAATAAGTTTGATCTCATTCATTAATTCGACCGGAAAAGTTCATATTTTTCTGCTACAGAAAAGCGTATTAGTTGCTTGATGTTATTCTCGAGTGCTGGTATTACGCCTGCAATTATGAAGACACATCCATTTGTATTTACTGGACCGCAGATCATGTATTCAATACAATGACAGGAAATTAAAAGAATACTCATCAAGATGTAAACAAGTGTATGCTTTTATCTCCGGTGTCCTCTTGCGTGTTCATGCAGCGGAAGTTGAGAAGTGTTGACGTAATAAAATTATTTTCACCTATTATGGAAAAAACATGTATTCGACGATGAAAACACGCATATCCGATAATAAAATTAGAATGCACCGATAATCACTCGTTTCAGAAGCATACTGCTTCAAAATTTACTCCGGTGACTGCTTAAAAAACGCTGTAGCTTTGACGTATGAATTTTTGAACATGGCTTAAACTTCAGCAGCTGAAATAGGGTTTTCTAACTTCATCTCGTGAACTTTCGAATGTTATTTAAGCGTTAAATACTGAAAACAAAATGCTTTTACTGTATCGCATGATCGTTTGAATATTATTCAAACGATGACTGTTGAAAAGAAAAGGCTAAGAATCTTTCGTGTAGATTTTTTACATCATTCCAACGATGACGTGAAGACAGGCATGGGATTTCTCATGTGTTGATGCTCTGTGAGCTCAATTCCTCGGCTCAAAGAATTAACTGCCAAAATAAAATTTTTGGCCCATTTTTAAAGTCAGTAGTAGAACATACGAAGACATAAATCATTTCCTTCATTTTGTTGCACCATTTCAATTTCTGTAATGCGTTTGTTTGGGGCTAATAAAATTCGAAAAAAAATTCTTAGACTCTTAAACGGATTTGCATTCCGTTATAAATTCGCAGGGGTAGTTTTTTGCCGAGTAATTCGGGAAATTATTCATTGGTATTTCTGAATGTCGCGTTTTTTGTTCCCAACACATTCTGGCAGAGCATTTCAGTGGTTGTTTTCATTTGCGTTAGCCTCGTAACACATTTTGGCAACGGATTTCAGTCACCCTTCCCGGACGGTCGTTACAACATAGCAAGAAACTATTGCAAGACAAGTGACTATTTTCTGCCTCATTTACAGCACTACCACAAAGATTTCATTGTTTCATTGCCGAATTTTTATTGGCTCATAGAGTTTCTCGCGAAATTTTTTAAGACCTCTGTGCTTGTTCAGTATTGATATCTACAAATTAACTTGGGAGAGCAAAGCGTAATTTGCACGTCGCCTGATCAGTTTTTAATCAATGCGTACTAAATGCTTGAATTTTTTATTTGTGATGGAAATTCAAACCTAGTTTCCTAAACAACAACATCGTGTCTCTCAAATGAATATTATGTTCAATGGCATCGACAATCTACCCAACTTTATCTAGTAAATTTATGTTGTGTATCCGGTGCCAAAAAACTTCATTTAACCAATAAGTTTCAATTTGCTCAAAAAGTCCTCTTTTCACCGAAGCACCTGGATTTGACTAAGTAGTCTTCTACTGTCAAGAAGTCTTTCGTGTCAAAAAGATTCAATCTGAATAAAAAGTCTCATCTCGACGTAAAGTCTCATTTTGACGAAACTGTTTCACTTGACCAAAATGTCCCACATTGACCTAAAAGTTTCGAATGGCCTGAGAAATTTCATTTGTGGCCTAAAAGTTCCTCACGATCGAAAATTGAAATTTCACCCAAAAAGTCTCACCCTGACTAAAAAGTCTGACGTGAACAAAGAATTTTGCTCTGACTATAAAATCTCATTCTGGCCAAAAATTTCCGCTAGATCAAACATACCACAAAAAATCTCTTTCCCCTGCAATCGTGCGGCCTGCACAGGTATTCAAGGCTCGATATTAATTCATTGAAAAGCGCAGAATTAGCGCTTTCGTCTCTCACCGCAAAGGCTTCGAATTTTATGCAAATTTCTTTCAAACTCCAACGTGAAGCTGTAGCGTTTGGTAACGTTGAATGAGTTAAACGTTTTACAACAGACATTCTTTAAAAGACTTGATTTTTGTTTTTGAATATCATTCGTACATCAAAACTCGTCTCGTGAACTTGAAAGAACAAATTCAAATAATAGAAGCACTGCACATTCAAAAGCTTAAACCAAGCCTCAACGAAAATACAAAATATTTTTTGCTCAAAAATTGTTCAGTCAGACCGTGACTTAGACGTCTGTGACCTCCGTTCGTCCACTTTACCTCTATCTCTGGTGCCGTGAACATGTAAAGATCTAGCGTGCAATAATCTTGTACAAAATTCGCCCTATCTAGTCTTCTCACAATGTGATTACCTATATTTTTATTCAGTCTGATTGAGTTTTAGTTTTGTATTGACATAGTTTTTACCAATGTGACTAAGTGTTTCTTTTGTATTTTGCAGCCTGATGATGACGTTAGTAACATCGAAACGTTACGTTTAGAGACTGACTGATTTAGAATTTTAACAATTGAGTGTTCATGGAGTAAAGAGGATAAATGACTATCTTCGTATTTTAACACGTGTTGAACTGGAACAGTTTCAAAAGGTTGAAAAATTGGAAAACAAAATAAACGTTGTTAAAATGATTTATTACAGTCTGATTTTAAAAGGTAAATGTTTCGAGCACCAGGCTCATCATCAGTACAATCAAAGTCAACATTGTTAAAATCATTTATTACTGTCTGATTATAAAAGGTGAATGTTTGTACTGATGATGAGCTTGATGCTCGAAACATTTACTTTCTTAAATCAGACAGTAATAAAAATTTCAACAATGTTGATTTTGAGAGTAGCAACCTTGATGCTTTTATTTACGTATCCTCATTTAGTTACAAAAGTCATAATCACACCTGCATACCGTGCCGACTTTCTGTTTACATGTGCGTTGTTGTGCAAAATGCAGTTTTAAAGCAGCTTTTGATTATGCCTAATTTCTTTGCTTGACATTTACGATGTACAAAAAGTATTTGCATGTAATACTGTACCATCATACGCTCAAACATACATCTGAAGTGTGATCGCAATTTTGCTGTAAGGATATATTACAGCACAACATTTATAATCAGAGTTGTGGGCTATTCGCTGCACTCGCCCTCATTAGCTGGCACTATCTGACACTGAGCTACACGATCTGTCCC
>JACJUY010002713.1:0-21509 GCA_014220935.1 Platorchestia sp. MABIK
GTATGAGGGGGAGGTATGTGCCCTTCGTGTATTCGTGTACCGAGCCACATAAAAGCGCTTGTCGTGTATGAGTAATCGCACTTTGATCGAGCTCTTCCCGCTGGTAGCACCGCCCTTAAGCAAGCTCCGGCCCCAAGTAAACCACCCGGAACGTTGCCGCCTTTCATATCCTACCTGACACAACGGAGCCCCAGCAGAACGGCACAGCACCAGATTACCATGTGATGTCTTATGCAGTGCCAGATTACCATGTGATGTCATATGCAGCACCAGATTACCATGTGATGTCACATGCAGGGCCAGATTACCATGTGATGTCATATGCAGTGCCAGATTACCATGTGATGTCATATGCAGCACCAGATTACCATGTGATGTCACATGCAGTGCCAGATTACCATGTGATGTCATATGCAGCACCAGATTACCATGTGATGTCATATGTAGTGTCAGATTACCATGTGATGTCATATGCAGTGCCAGATTACCATGTGATATCATATGCAGTGCCAGATTACCATGTGAAGTCATATGCAGCACCAGATTGCCATATAATTTAAGATTATGATGCAGTGCCAGATTGCCGTGTAATTTAAGATTGTGATGCAGTACCAGATTGCCATGTAATATAAGATTGTGATGCAGTGCCAGATATAATGCCCTATCGACATGCAGTACCAGATTGCCGTGTTATGTCAGATTGCCCTGCAGTGCCACATTGCCATGTAGTACCTGATTGAAATGTAATGCCAGGTTGCCATGTAATACCAGATATCCTCCCTATGCTAGATTGGCTAACAATGTCAGATTGCCATGTAATACCAGATTGCCTCCCTATGGTAGATTACATTAAAATGTCAGATTGCCATGTAATGTCAGATTGCCTCCTAATGCTAGATTGCATTACAATGTCAGATTGCCATGTAATGCCAGATTGCCTCCCTATGGTAGATTGCATTACAATGTCAGATTGCCATGTAATGTCAGATTGCCTCCCTATGCTAGATTACATTACAATGTCAGATTGCCATGTAATACCAGATTGCCTCCCTATGGTAGATTGCATTACAATGCCAGATTGCCATGTAATGTCAGATTGCCTCCCTATGCTAGATTGCATTACAATGTCAGATTGCCATGTAATGTCAGATTGCCTTTCTATGCTAGATTGCATTACAACGCCAGATTGCCATGTAATGTCAGATTGCCTCCCTATGCTAGATTGCATTACAATGTCAGATTGCCATGTAATGTCAGATTGCCTTTCTATGCTAGATTGCATTACAATGCCAGATTGCCATGTAATGTTAGATTGCCTCCCTATGCTAAATTGCATTACAATGCCAGATTGCCATGTAATGCCAGATTGCCTCCCTATGCTAAATTGCATTACAATGCCAGATTGCCATGAAATGTCAGATTGCCTTTTTATGCTAGATCGCTATGCAACCCCATTCGGTGAACTTGCTTACACAAACCAATGATTTACTTATTTTTTGAGAATATTTGTTGCAATAACGCTCCAAGAAAAGTGCAATAAATTTTTAGGGAGCGCTATAGATACACCTTATGCAGAAAGGTGTATGCTAAGAAATTTCGCAGACACTACACACGTTGAGTTTATTTGGGGATTCTCAAAATGATTTACCAAACCTGTGTGTTTCTTATGGGTAATTCATTTGAGCTACGATGACTCAAAATTTCTGAAGGTGCTTGAAGTACCCAATAGAAATCACCCGTAGGAGATTGATAACGGGGGAAAAATTTTCAGGAAGAATGTTTTTGGGACAAATTTTAGAGCATGCAAATTTTAGGGCACAAAATTTCAGGGTAAATTGAAATGTTCCTAATTGCTTACTCCAATAGAAAGATTTAGCCCTTCGAATACATACCTCTTACTCATCCTGTGGTCTACAGAGTGACAGCGAGGAGTAAAAAAAAACATAATTTCAGCTGTTTCAAGTCGCATGTGATGGAGACAAATCGGCTTGTTCAAATAGGATATTTTGCCTGAGCATGTTATGTTTACCGGGCAAATTTTAGAGCACGCAAACCTACGCAGCCGGGCTGTTCTCTCCGTTCGACCTCCGTGGTATGGAGGCCAGAATGGAGATCATTTAGGGCTAGCAGTTCTCGTTTCACCAAACTCTAGGACCATTCGGAAGTTTCGTCGGACGTCAGGGCAATGCTTTCCTCAGCAACGAAAGAAGTTTCCAAGTCTTTCACATCCGGATCACTGGCAAAACTTCGGAAAGCCTCAATGTCGCTGCCCGCCGAGAGCGACCAGTAAAATTTCTGCTTTAGTAACAGGTTCAACCACGTGAGAACTACTTAAATATTGAGTACTTTCTTTCGCTTAGAATACATCAAGGTCATATTACTGACTAGTTCAACCACGTGAGAGTTTCACAAATATTGAGTACTTTTTTGCTTCGACCCTGAATATTCCAGAATTTCACAAGCGTAGTTACGCTATGGGCCCTGAATATTACAGAATCGCCTCGTGATTCACGATCCACTTAACCTGTTGCGGACGACTTTTATTTTTGCATTTTTTTACACTCTGCTCTTTTAGAATCAATAAAAACGAAACCAAATTAAATTGAATATAATTATAACTCTTGCCGCATCTCGCAAAGCTCATAAATTTTGCAGAAGTCTCGATCTTGCGTTGGTCTATGGCGCATGCGCGCTCACAGGCCAAGCGTATCATCAAATTATATGCTCTAAGTTAAGAAAACCTCAACGCGAAGTTCATAAGTCTATGTTAAAATCCGAATTTTAAAGCTTAAATTTAACGTGCCCGAATACTTTAAAGTTTGCCGGCAAATACGCTCTCAATAACACGAATTTATGCACCGCCCAGTGTTACTTACAGCCACATTAGGGCTCCGAATGCAGCTCGTTTAAAGTTACTGCAATTCTGCTTCTGAAAATATTTTGCTACGATGTACCTAAGACGGCATATTTCAGGCAGCCGAATGCTATTACCAGCAAAGTATCTTGATTTAATGTTCTAAAGGAATAAAATTTAGGTTGTAAATACGTTGAGGCTTTATGAAGATCTTCGAGACTACGATTCTAATGTTCATTCAGCAGTTGTGTGAAAGGCATTGGAAGTACTTAATTCATTTGCATCAATATTGCGCTAAATAAGTTTTGAGTTTTGGAGAATAACTTTCCAAGGATGCTGCATGGTCAAAAGTTTACATGGTCAAATGTTTATTCAATAAAGTTGTACATCAGCTAAGTCATTGAAAATTGAGCTTCTGGTATTTTTTTTTCGCTCAATACAAATTCTGTATTACAAGTTTGAATTCACCGAAAAAAATATAGAACACGCTCAATTTTCAGTGACTTAACTGATGTCTACCTTTATTGAATAAACTTTTGACAATACATCGGATATTCTCTGCACCCTCGAAAATTTTATCTAAAACTCGAAAAAAAAATCCAGCTTATAAGCTAGAAAGTTTGTGTTGTAAAATTTTCTACTTTGTCATTCAATGAGAGGCAAATGAAATCACAACGCAGCGTGTTTTAGCAACAAAGATTGGCATCATTATTTACTAATTTGGTCTAGTACGCAGTAATGTAGTCTGCAATTCTGGTAAAGCGAGAGACATTTTATTGCAGGCTTTTGTACAAATATACGCCTGCTGGACAGAACTAGCGATCGCTGCTCTTCTTGTATTAGTCAACGGTAGCAAAAGCTCAGAAGAATGCAGGATATTTAGTGATGCAATGATGTGGGTTATTGTGTTTTGTCGATCGCGGTCCATCGATCTCTTTCTGTGCGAGACAGAGGGGCTCACGATGTGCTGTAGGGACGGAACTCCCCTACTTTCGTAAATGGCTTTGGGCCGCTGAATGACCCTTCTTGGCTCACTCATTAACTCGGTAGCAAAGTTCTTTCTCCCCAATATCATTTGATCGAGAAAAAGCTAATACATCAGGTAAAGACTTGACATTTTTTGTTTATTTTTATGCCAAGCTAACGCCTTTATTTTTAGTTCGTCCTAAAAACTTGGAAATTGGTTTTAGAAAATGAATAGTGCGCTTGAGAGTAGGCGCGCATTTTAGGGCTTGCTTTTAAAATATGAAATACTTGAATTGATTTAAGACTGGAAAGTATTATCGAGCATACTACTTTCCTCATCTGGCAAGCCTGCGCCATTAGAGGCATAGCGTTCAAATTTCATTCCACCCATTTAAGACAACAAGAACATTACAATAAATAAAAATGAAACAAAATGAAATAGAATGATATCATTAACCGTGCCCCATCTCCCCAATTTCATAAATTTAGGTAAAAGATCCAGGTAAAAACGATGCAAAACTTTGTTACGTGTCTGATCATGTTCTCCAGGCGAGAGTAGACCGTAGTTATTCGAATTGTTTGTTCCAGTGCTTATTTTTTTAATTTTCCTATTATTACTGCCGATCAAGAAGAAAAGATTGGTTGCTGAACAAACGTATGATGCCTTCACAAAAAAAGTGTTACTTGAAGATTGAATAAATTTTTTTATTGGGGACGTGCGCTCTATTTAGTCGTGAATGGTAAAAAAAATTTATTTTAACTTATTTATGACTGAGTTTTTATTTTCAATGCATGTTTTCATTGTTCACGTTCGTGCAATTTCCCTATGTAACCAGTAACTTTAAATCAAAGATTTTTTTAATAATCGACTTTCTTATTAAAACTAATTAATAAATAATTAGCAAAAACAAATTTTTTTAATTGCATGCAAAGGATTGAACAAATTTCAAAGCGATGTTCGGTGCAGTCGTCTAGCTGTGAATGTGACGGAAGGTCAAAAAGAGCAATACGGAAATCTCCTCACCGAGTGCATGGAGAATGCTGTTGCAAAATAATCGAAGTAAACTTCAAAATTTTGGCAAAGAAGTACAAAAACTACACTGGCAAAGAAGCACTAAATGTTTGTGGCATAGATGATCTCTCGATAATGATCTCTTTATAATGATTTCTCTTTGATGATCTTTCGATGATGATCACTCGATGGTGATCTCTCGTTGATGATCTCTCGATGATGATCACTCGATGGTGATCTCTCGATAGTGATCTCTCGTTGATGATCTCTCGATGATGATCACACAATGGTAATTTCTCGATGGTGATCTCAAAATGATAATCACTCGATGGTGATCTCTCGTTGATGATCTCTCGAAACCACTGGTCTTGCAAAAGCAAAGATTCCATTACCTCAATGAGCGCATTAAGAAATTGTTGACGTGAGATACGGAATATAAAAAAAGTGAAAAGATTTGCTGAAGAAGTTGCTGTGATCAACGACCAGCGGGGAAATTTTCGATAGTGAAGAAAAGATGAAAAATTGTCCGCTTCTGACGCTCCTTTTAGAAAGAAAAATTACAGAGCCGTGACGGCGGCGAGTGACATCCGCGCACACAAAGTTTATCGGTGGGTAAATTTAATTTTTTATGAAAAAATAAAAAATTCCTTCTAGTCGAAATTATGACGGAAATATAAATGAATTGTTTACGCTCATAACAATATCTCGATGTGAGATATTGGAATACTTTCAGCGAATTATTTGCATCCTAGCACAAATAGGTCGAAGTTATGACGGGAAATGGAATTTTCTCATTATATCCTACTGCATTTTACGCAGTGGATTTCAATGGCGTCGATTTTATTCTTCCATGAGCCTGAGTGTCCTCGAAGAAGTGAATCAAAGAAACATTGACACAGAAGTTTACCGAGGCCGAGAAATACTGCCAAAAATTGGCCGCCGACCGTTCAACAAAGTGGCGCCACGTTAAAGCTCAATAAACACTTTTTTCACAATGTCAAAAAATACGACAGAATAAAAAAATTCCAAAAAATGCGGCACTCAGCGCGTCGGAGTCATTGGACGCTGTGGCTTTCTTCTGGAATTGTTTCGAAAACTGTCATTTATGTCAAATTAAGCTCTTGAATGGGCACCAAATTAAGTGCTGCGTTATTTCGAGAAATGAAAATGCATTCGTCTTAAAAACTTTACTGTAACATCAGTTAATTCCATCCATTTAGCCAGCGAGGCGAAAATTTGAATTAGAAAATAACTAATTGCAAGGAGATAAACAATCGATCAGTTAGAAAAAGTATGATCATTCTTAATTTATTTATCGGAAAATTACTAGGCCATAATATAGTACTAATTACAACACAATTTAATTGTAATGTCCTGAAAAATGAAGCCTTGTATTACGTCTGGATTTGAGATCATTCTAATTTGAAAAGTGGCTCGTTGTTATATCGGAGCATTGATTTTCGTGAAAAAACAAAAATTAAAAATAAATTCAACACAAACTTGGAAGAACTTTACTTTCGTGAATGAAGTAAATCCATCAGGAAAGAAACAAAAATGATAACCTGTATTTAACACAAACTTGGACGAACTTTACGTCCAACGTTAGCCAGATTGCAGAAATTAATAACATGTAAATAAGTCAACGATTTTTAAATGTTGAATTCAGATACCTTGTACAAAATTCGCATGTTGTATAAACAAAAAGTAATATATTGTTGTGCACCTTGCGCTTCATTGTAAGCACATCCCTCAAAAGACTTCTCTCAATTAAATGGTTCATTGCAAAATGTCGGAACACATTCATTAGAATGGGAGTCGGTACTGAAAATTCACCATTACCATCAAATTTTACAGTCTCGTTGTGAAGAAATCATAACAGCAACAACAGAACGCCAGCTTTAGGCTGTTAACACTTGCATGCACATGGATAAAATGGCGCTAAAATACTATTTCTGGCAGCTCAACACGAAATTTTGCTAAATGAGCATTTTTCTTACTTTCTCTGATGTCTCAGAACTCATATGATTCATATCACTTACTTGAATTATGTAATCATCAAATGAACATTTCTAAAATCAACCTAAAAATAGATTTCCACTGGTCGTAATAGCCGTGCTTCAAAGCTGCAACTCTAAGTGTTAGTTTTTGCTCGTAATATTGAAACGAATTATTCCTCTTCTATTTAAGATGAGTAATTTACTGTTTCTGTACTTAAAGGATCTCACAAGCCAGGCTATCACAGTTAGTGCACGATGTTGTCCAAGAAGTAAGCTCGAGAGACCTGACTTTCTCTCACTGAAATTCTCAAACTTTAGCGTTTTTGAAGTAATATTTAACCGAGGAAATTCCTCAGAGCTTAAATTTCATTCTTTCGCATTACTTACAAATTACCAAATTTCATTAGGAAAAGGTGAATTAACCTTCAAGATTTTCGCTAGAAAATAACCAATCTTGCAAACCTTCTTTGGAAAATTTTGAAGGCGATGCGTACGACGGCCATCAAGGAACCACAACGCGAGATACACTCTAAATTTTTTCCCCATCATCACCAAGTTTGGTGTCGCTTGGTGGGCTCACTCTGTCATCGTCAGCTGCTCTGGCAGCATTTGACGGAACGGCGGAATTTAGCACAGGAAAACACGCATTTTTGCCTACAGGACATGCGAGCAGAGCGGGTAAAAATCAACCACTATTATATATTTACCACTCGTCAACTCTGTGATAAATATCTCAGTTTAGAAATTATTGATGTTTACTTTCTCCGTGATTTATCGATGGCATTCGGTTAGATTGTTCTATCTTAATTGTCATAAGACGTAATACAAATACACATTGTAATAATCCAAAGTTCAGGGATGTGAGATAATAACACAAAATCGTATTGGTAGAGATCTAATCAGTTGGATGAAGTTCTTTTAATTAATATTGGGAAACAGACTTCACCGTCAAATCAGAGCGAAATTTTGGGCGTGTTGTTTTCCGGGAAGATTCCATGTTGCGTTTTTAGCGGCAGATGAATCCCATTTTCTTCCTGATTCATCCGAGAGGAAGTTATTTAATGCGCAGTAATTATGCTGCAGAAATGATCTTAGTTCTACACTGTCTGTTTGAGTGCTATGTTAAGAGTTAAATTTGAGTTGTGTTTATTTGCCTACTATATTTGTAGTTGGAAACACAGAATGATAACATTCTTAATTTTTAGGCTCCGGCACAATTTGCTGCAAAAAGATTTTGGGTTTTGGCATTCGGAGGCATGGTCACTTTATGTCTTATTTCGTATGGCTGAAAAGTTAGAAAAGATCTTACACAATTATACAATTTTTTCGCTTTCAAATTTCCGGTTTGAAGTCTGATGAATTTTTGACATGAAGGGAAAATGAATAAAATATTTGCAGCTTAGCAAATAACGCAACGAATGCACTGTCACAGTTCAACTTAAAAATTTCGCAACTTATTTCGACGATATTTTAAGAGCAAAATGCAGTTTAAACATCAAATAGAATATTATTACATTTTGACCTCATCAATTTTTAATGGAATATTGTCGCTCTCACTGTTTTTGAATTCGTGGCAGTGGATTAAGGAAAAAATTCAAAGGAGAATGACAGAGATTATTTAAAAAAAACATTTTTCATTAGTCCATGACTTAAACAAATACTTAAAATAAAGAGTTAACGCACAAACGCATCCCATTGGAGAAGTTAAACTTACGGCAGGAGCAAAATTAACTGAAACGTTTTTTCTGCAATGGCAGTATATGTAATCACTTTTAAACGCAATGTATTTCGTCAGTTATGTTCATGACATCGGTCAACGTGCTGTTAATGTGTTTGAAATACAGGGTGGCGCATAAGTAACGCACCCTTTTGAAGGGAAATTTTAAAGATTTATTACCGCAATATACACTGGGTATCTGTAGACAGGATACGTCATGTAAATAAACTTTAAGAGTTCCTCTATCGTTTGCAATTAACCCTATCGTTATACCTTTCATAGTTTATTTATTTTTAATTTTTTAAAAGGGGACGTTACTTATGCGCCACCCTGTATTTTCGGATCAAAAAAACAAATGAATTTCACTTGAAAATAATGAAATGAGAATAGCCTGAGAATTAAGCCTGTTCTTTTGAGAACCAATTAATGAAATGCCTTGTACGGACCTACATAATTTTCAACAAGATTATTGCCCATCTTTCAAAATATTCCTTAGGCATAGGAATGGAAACTTAGGGCAATTTCTTTGCCTAACAGGTCCAATGAAGTTGACTCATTTTTTTTCTAAGCTGGAAATGAACCGTAAATGAACTCCCAATAGCTTCAAAAAATTACCGCATCAATTCAAATAATTTTATTTTAACCCTTTGACCATGTATTTAACTCGGTTACTCCATGTAGAACCTATGCCAAGAGTCTCATTTTAAAGTAGGGAAACAAACTATCGCGTAAAACTATAGTAAAGAGGAGGAAAAGAATAAGATGCATTATGAGCAAGCAGTTTATGTACTTTTGAACTGTCCAGTGGAGAACATCACAAATTATGGAAAATATAAGCATGACACCCACTAGAATAAATGGTAAACAGTTATTCCCTTTTTCTGGTTACGCGCGTATTTTTATAGCGTAAAAGGAATAAACGTACCTAACGTAGCTGTTGAAAACTGTCCTCAACTTTCATACATAAATAAACTTTATTGGTCGTTTCATTTCACATGTGCAACTGTTCATAATTAGATTTTACTTATTTTAACTCTTAACTTAGAGGGAACAAGTGGAAAAATTTTCTCCATAGCCAGTCGAGGAGCGATATGCGCGTGTCTGGATGGTATCTCCATCCCTGCATTGAGCAATTCTGTATTTGTATCACTCCAAGAGGCCTTCTCTCTGATTTGCCACTATATGTGCGAAAAAAAATTGGGCCAACAGCCTTCAGAGAGATTTATTTCTCAGAATTTCGTTTTTCATTCTAATCTCATTTCCTCCACGTCACAGACAGAATCACTAGTAATTGTCTCGTTCAAACAAATCAGTCTTGATTTTGCAATCAATCGCTTCATGACAACTTGAAAACGCGGGGTTTTTCAAGACCAAGCAAGACCGAGAACGAATATTCACTCGCACACCCCTACTAATCACCGTGAATTTTTTTTACGATTATCACATTATTTGGAAGTCTTATTACTAAAGTCAGTGTCGTACTGAAGAGAGCAAAAACTTTCATGTCATGGTAATCCACAGTTCAGAGAGGGAATTTTGTCTGGGCATTAATACGTCACTTATTGGTGCATCGGGCGCCAATATCTACTACAGGATTGGACTGCATACGTTACAGACACGAGGTAAATCGGTACAAAATATTTGTTGCAAGCCATGAATGCAAATAATTTGGGCAGCACTTGTTTTTGGGTAGCTCAAGACGAGGAAAATCACAAAGCTCATGCAGGCACATGCCGAAGTGTTAAGACGAATTTAGTTGTGACCAGAGTGGACAAGTAAGTCATTAATCTATTCAGTCTTCATCAGCCAATTCAACGATGTTATAATGGAAAAAAGCACGATGGGTTCTTTGACAATTTTTCCACATTCTGTTGAAAACGAGTAGCCAAATTTTCCGAGCAGAGAATTTTTTTCCCCATTGGCGCACGTGTCACATGTTTGCTGTTGTTCTTGGCGCACGTGTCACATGTGTGCTGTTGTTCTTAGCGCACGTGTCACATGTGTGCTGTTGTTCTTAGCGCACGTGTCACATGTGTGCTGTTGTTCTTGGGCTCACGGGTAAATGAACGCCAAAGCATTAGCATAAGAGGGAATATTATTTATTCATTATATTTAGTAAATTGTATTCCCTCTAATAACTATTGAAATTAAGTTCGCAGGTGAAATTTCACACTGTACACCCATTTTCAAAATATCCTCCCAAACTCAACACCACATCACAGAGAAAAATTTCGTTTAAATGTGTTAAGATACTTAGAAGCCTTTCGGTCGTTTGTACTCTGAGAGAACTAATAATTACTATAAGTGAATAGCCGGGTACTTCTTCCTTGAGTGATTTAGAGTGTGCATTAGTAATCACAGGAGTGGTGGAACGCTGGAGGCGATGTTCTGATGGAGGGCACATACTGCCATCACAAGGCTGCTCTAATTGACCAGCTCTGTAGCTCCCGGCCCTATGGAAGGCATGACTCCCTTGCCCACACAATCTTCTCGGAAGTTCTCTGTCACTCGAGGTAATTTCGCCCAGTAATTAAAGCCATTTACAAAGGGGAAGTAGTGAAAACCTAAATGAGGAGATTGCGAATTATAATTAAAGAGCCACTTAGCTGTAGCAGTTCACTGTCTCTTGAAATGCTCCTGACAGATTTATGGCCCTGGTGTTGTTCGTTGTAATGAAAAGCGAGATCTTTAGATCAAAAGTTCCGAAACAAGCGTTTGAAAACATAGTGCCAGTATTTAAGTGACCACTTATGACATAAAAATGAAATGCGGTAGTATTTGACTGACGTTTTGAAGAATTCGGGTAAAAACTGACACGAACTGAAACTTGAAACTTCTTTAAAATTCAACCCGATGTACATCTTGAATAAATAGTGCAGAAAAATAGTTTTCCGACGGCTTCGTTCAGCAGTAAATGAGGGGAGCTATCTCTAAAATTAATGCTGCAGCAGCAATACTCCTCTCTTGCTCCTGACGCGTTCTCTTCCTCTGAGATTAATGATCATCGAATATTCATTAAAAAATATACGCAACTGCACTTGGATGAAAGTTGCACACTGTTCCCTCGGAGTTAAAATTTTTCGAGTGTAGGCTTATGGTTATTATGAGGCGCAATGGTTCAGTGTTAAACACTGTGGGGAAATTTAGCGCAGGACCATCAAAGGCAGTAAGGCGATTCCTAAAGCCGAGTGGACGTGTTTGCAGGCGCGTGGTTAGTTATTCCTGAGCACACTTGAGCAGATGGTGCAGCGCTGTTCCCTCACGTGTTCTCTTAACTTTAATATTCCCATTGCTTAATGGAATCTCTTCCGAGAATTATTTATCACGGAAGCGCAGTCTTATTTCAAGTAATGATAAATTAAAAACTAAAACTTCAGTGATGCTATACATTTTAAACAATACGGCATGTGGATGCAAACGAGACTAGTAATTGCGCAGAATAAATTAATATAATACACACTCCTCTGGGAAGAGCTCTGCAAAATAGTTAGTTGTTACGATGACCTGTTTTTGTATTCAGTATATGAGCTGTTTCGAAATAAAATGGTTCGTGCTTTCATTTAATTTTCGTCCATGTTACCAGAATTTACGTCGTTGAAAACATGATAACAAAATTTAATGAATGCAAATGAGAAATCCGTGACTTTTATTTTCTGACTTAGAGGATACTTAGCTGAAAATGAAAGATGAGAACGTCATTGAAAATAAGATAATGAAATTAAATAAATGCAACTTAGAGAATATGTGAGTTTTATCTTATGATTCAGAGGATACAAAGCCAAAAACACAGAGCAAGATGAGAAGGTGGAGAGGGTACAATAATATATTTTATTGACAAAACCGCTCCCTTGACAAGCATGGGATACAAATTATCTGTTTTGGACGCTATAAGGCGCAGGTTGATGGTAATTTCTACAAAAACAAGGGTGTGTTGAGAGAAGTGCCTCTTAAATTTAGAGGAATTTGAATGCTTAATTTATTTTCCTCCACAACTGTATACTGCGTAAAGCGTGTTTTGCCACTATGTATTTCTCCACAACTGTGTACTGTGTGTGATTACTGTATATTTTTCCAAATCTGCAAACTCTGTGTTATTTCTGGATAATTCTCCAGTAATTTTATACTATGTGCTATTGTTGTGTGTTATGTTTATTTATCTTAAGAACTGTATACAGTGCATTATTATTGTGTATTATAACTATATATGTCCGACGACTTTTTCCTGTGTATTTTACTCATTATTTCTCCAATAAGTGCACACTGCTATTTAATACTGTACATTCCTCCAGTAACTCTGTTTTATGAATTATTACTCTTTTTCTCACCACTAAGTGCATACTGCTATTTAATGCTGTGTATATATCCAGCCACTCTGTTTTATGAATTATTACTCTTTTTCTGTTCACTGAGCGTAAACTGTTATTTAATGCTGTATATTCCTCCAGCAAGAGTTTGTGCTGATGAGAAATAATCACATTATATCGCAGAACATAAATGCGCTGATTTCATAAATCTTACTTCCATTCGTGTACTTTTAATTACCGAAAAATCCGCTCAGTAGAAATTTACAAATGCTGGCTACCATGAAATCGATTAACCACCATGAAATCGAGTAACCACCATGAAATCGATTAACCACCATGAAATCGATTAACCACCATGAAATCGATTAACCACCATGAAATCGATTAACCACCATTAAATCGATTAACCACCATGAAATCGATTAACCACCATGAAATCGATTAACCACCATGAAATCGAGTAACCACCATGAAATCGATTAACCACCATGAAATCGATTAACCACCATGAAATCGATTAACCACCATGAAATCTATTAACCACCATGAAATCTATTAACCTTAATGAAATATATTAACCACCATGAAATCGAGTCACCATTATGAAATCTATTAACCACCAGGAAATCGAGCAACCACCATGAAATCGATTAACCTTTATGAAATCTATTAACCACCATGAAATCTATTAATCACCATGAAATCGATTAATCACCATGAAATCGATTAACCACCATGAAATCTATTACCCGCCATGGAAACTATTAACCACCATGAAATCTATTAACCGACATGAAATCGATTAACCACCATGAAATCGATTAACCTTTATGAAATCTATTAACCACCATGAGATCGATTAACCACCATGAAATCGATTAACCTTTATGAAATCTATTAATCACCATGAAATCGAGTCACCATAATGAAATCTATTAACCACCATGAAATCGATTAACCACCATGAAATCGATTAACCTCTATGAAATCTATTAACCCCCATGAAATCGATTAACCTTTATGAAATCTATTAACCACCATGAAATCGATTAACCATTATGAAATTAATTAACCACCATGAAATCGATTAACCTTTATGAAATCTATTAACCACCATGAAATCGATTAACCTTTATGAAATCTATTAACCACCATGAAATCTATTAACCATTATGAAATCTATTAACCACCATGAAATCGATTAACCTTTATGAAATCTATTTAGCACCATGAAATCGATTAACCCTTATGAAATCTATTAACCACCATGAAATCGAGTCACCATTATGAAATCTATTAACCACCATGAAATCGATTAACCATTATGAAATCTATTAACCACCACGAAATCTATTAACCACCATGAAATCGAGTAACCCTTATGAAATCTATTAACCACCATGAAATCGAGTCACCATTATGAAATCTATTAACCACCATGAACCCGATTAACCATTATGAAATCTATTAACCACCACGAAATCTATTAACCACCATGAAATCGAGTAACCACCATGAAATCGATTGACCACATTGACGCGTGCGTTTGCCAGCTCCCTAAGTTGAGCTACTACTATGCACACATAAGCACATTGTTATGTTGTTGTACTAAGTAAAACCTGGTTTCAAAGCAAGAATATTGTAGCAGTGGGGAGACACTCAAGTGAGAACATCGTAGAATTTCAGTCACTCAATGGTCATTGCGCAGAATTTTCAAATGTAATGTCGAGAAATTTTCTAATTAAGAGTAATCTAAATTCATACATTTTGAATTATAAGGTAATTAACTGAAGAGTTTTGTTATACGAAGAAGTTACTTCATTTTAAGAACACTCTTATTCATTGTCGATTAAGTTGGGAAGATGAGCAGTTCAGTTTGAAATGAATAGTTGGAAGGAGCGACAGATTTGAAATAAATCTGACGTTTTTTCTAAATGCATAAAAGACGTTGTTCTAGCTTCCTCAACTAGCTTAACATTTTGATAATTTTTTAGGACAAGAACATACTATTACTAAAACCCAGACATCAATCCAAGTGACTTCGCAATTTGTTTCTTCTCTGAGTGTGCTGCTTATGCTAAATTCTGCTCAAGAATAGTTACTTTCCAGGATGCTTTTCTGTCTTAGCTGTTTTCTTTAAATGCATGCAGAGTTTCTGCCATCCGGTAATCGTAGCCCCAAGATAAAACCAAAAATCTTTCAAAATTGAGAAAATTTAGAATTTATAGCAAAAATTATAGTCCTCTAACATCATGTACTTTTTCGTTCTGTCGATAAAAATGTACATGTATCTCGTGAAAATCGAAGTACTCACAACCAACCTTAAAAAAAATTCAGCCGAGGGTCTTTTTTTCAATACTCATTCATTAACACACTTGACTAATTTTAATTTTCGCTAATTACCATAAGCAGCATCAGCATTCGGAACTAAAAGTGCACAAACAAGCACAAGATAAGCGATGTTTTAATTGAAAGTTGTTGCAGAGATGCAAGTACGCAGCTTTATAAATATTCGTTGTTGTCAACCAATCGTTGTTATGTCTTTTGATACCAGTGTCCAAGAATCAAAACTTCAGGCTCTGAATATCAAATAATGAGACTTGGAACATGGACTGATAAAAATTTCTGCCACCTCATTGATTGAAGAACCCAGCGATCCTCAAGTATCTCTTCACAACTGGAGCAATTTTTCTGTTCGTACCTTCCATAACTACGCAACTCATCGAGAATTCCTACAGTAATGAGGGTTTTACTATACGAGTGGAATCAAAACCGGGGATCGATGAGGGTCGTTCAGAAAATGACCTCTCTCGAAACGCACACACCATTTCATCTGAAGCACCCACGTTCAAAAACTAAGACGGTTCAAATTTTACAAAGTTGTTCATCTTTTCATTCACAGCCTCTATGGCTCATGGCGACGGGGATTGCAGTCAGAAGCAGATTTAATTCCAAAAAAGGGAAAACTGCTGCAAACCTGAATTTCACCGCAGCGGAATGATCTGACGAACGGTTTACCCAAATTTCCATAAAGTATTTTCGTAGAGCACGAAATTTTTTGGACTGAATCAAATAACTTTTCACTGAGAAATAGTTCAATGACAACACTTGAGTGATCGCAAACGCATTTGGAGCTCTTCTTCCCGCTGCACAGTAACGGATGTTTCACCGCATTGGCTGCGGAAATATTCTTCGAGGCTTAAAACGTTCGGCAGCTGTGAAGAAACGTTAATTGTTATTTTTCGTTTTAAGACAATCTTTTTTTGTCAAAGTGGCACATCTTCCTCTGAAGAACCACTAATATCTGATATTCCAATAGAATATCTTCAGAACGATTTTACATCTAAATAAAAATAAGAGCTTGAAACTGAATCATTCCTGGCTAGCGTTTATTTTTTAAGCATTACCTTCACTGCTATTGCAGTATTCAAATAAACTGGTGAGCTTAGTTTCAAAATTATGATACGGTTTTAAAAGCAAGAAAAACTATTGCCAGTGAACCACACAGAGCGTTGGGCACCTGCAGGAAATATCCTCAACTTGAGCTGTTAGAAATTCGGTTGAGCATGGTTTTTATTCTTCAACGTATGTCCTTTGGTTGCATTTTCCCTTTGATAATTTCCCCAACGGGAAGTAACGTTCAAACTGAATTTCCTAATAGAAAATGATGGATTTATATTCAAGGAGGGCACAATAATTTCCTCAGTGGGAAGTAACGTTCAAACTAAATTTCATCATAGAAAGAGATAGATTTATATTCGAAGAGCGCACACTTAACTAATTGGAATACATTAGCTTACATGCACAGTGATTGAACACTAATATCACTTAAAGCGCAATTTTGGATAATTGCGCCTAGACCGCACAGGCTTTCCACCCTCACATCGCTTGATTGGTGTGCGTTGCGTGAGGACCTCGGCGGCTCGCACAATAAAAACGGTGCAGAGTTTCGAGTTGTAAGTGGCCATACTTTCAGCCGCGATTAGTAGTAAGTGTAGAACATAGAAGCGGTGCAGTTGCGTGAGAACTTTTTAATAAGTACTCGGAGGGAGAAATTTGCAGAAGAATATAATAATTCGATCACAATTCTTACTGCAACGAGTTCAATTATGGCCCAAAAAGAGGATAATCTATGAAGATTTTCTACTTTCAAAGGGCTTTTCCATGAGATGGTTACTCTTGGTGCGCTTGCTTCAATGGCTTGTTATACAGAACAACCAGAGCTCAGCAGTACTTGAATTCAAATGTACTTGAAACATCAAGTACAAATGTAATTAAGTCATCATGTACAAATGTACTAAAGAAATCAAGTACAAATGTACGTAAGGCATTATGTACAAATGTACTTTAAAAGTACTCAGTGCCCAGCTCTGAGGACGCATCAATACACCCTAAATGATGTGTTTGTGCAGCGTCATCGACGAGCTCACTTCGTAAGAAATGAGCTCAAACTGCCCAAGAATGTCAACACTACTAAAATTTTTTTAGATGTTTAGAGACTGAGCAATATGCAGTAAGTAATTTAATGAGGTTTAGAAAGACTAGATAAAAATTAATGTTAGAGTTCTACGCGATTCGATTGTTGTTAAATAAAGTGTCTTTAGTGATAATGTGATGTTTTTATTTTGTGAATATGTAGTCACTGCATTTCGAGCAATGCCAATGGGCATAACAGTGGTTTTTAACACATGAAGAATCTCTAATTTGTTTCCTGATATGGAGGAAGTTTCAGGATCGTCTTATTGCACTTTAAATGTTTGAGTCGATCTTTGCATGCGAATCTGAATTATTGCCATCACTCAGACTTTCTTGGTTATTATTTTTTGAATATTGATGACTGTGAATGCTGCTGATGTTTTTCCTGTGGTGCCTGTGCGTGATAAGCGTCAGAGTACATGGGACTCGGGCCACAACCCGAAAATTAGCCGCTCAGCTCGTTTGTGTCACCATATTCTATCTTACTTTTTGTCACGCTTGGAACATAGAATACAGAAGCTCTGAGGTCAGATTGTTCTTAAACAAAGTGTTGTATTTTCTTAGGTACTACTGTTTTATTGTGAACAAAACACGGAAGTGACTTTATCACCAGCTTTTATAACCTCAAATGACATCATGATTTGTCACACAGCTCTCTAAAGAACAAGAAAAGAAGAAAAACAGTTTATTTCCAATGAAGTTGGTACAAAAATCATCATTGTTTATCAAATATTTTAACGCAAAGAGCTTTAGTTGGTAAACATTCATGGGTATCATAGCTCTCACGTCAATGATTTAAACAAAGTGCCGGCAACAGTAAAATCAGTGTGCCAAAACTTTAATTTAATCTAAACTATTAATGCATTTAAATAGTTTATATGAGTCATTCACTCGATAATCCCACAGGAGGAGTAAGTCCCAGGTATCCTATCATTAATCCATGTATCTAGCAGTCATTGAAGTTTTTCCGTCTAACCAATAGTTTGATACCACTAAACGTGCAACAGCTCTGTAACCTAACTCTTGAATTTCGAGATGTTATCGCTGTTTTAGTTCGATTTTGTACTCGCCAGCACTCAGCAAAAGCATATTTTCTACCCCTCGCTGTTTGTGAAATTAATGCTAGGGCACAAACACAAAAACGATAACTTATCGAACCAAGCTGGATTTGGCCCGTGTTTGTGCTCCTGCGGGCATGTCGCAGTGAGGGTTAAAATCTGCGAGGAAGCAAATTATGACAAGCACTGTTCTAGCGGTCAGCACTTAAATAATGTATAAGTACTTGTGGGTTATCTGTCACCACTTTTAACTTATGGTTTCCGTTTGATGTTCAGGTTAGGTTAAGTTAGGTTGGCTTAATTAAATTATTATTAAATTTTACAATTTTTATTTTTGTTTTGTTTCAGGCCAAAATGAATCTCTGGGATCTCCCAAGAACTAAAGAGGAAGCTGTTTTTATTCAACCCCTTAGTAAACCCAAAAAAAGTGGTGACAGATAACCCACAAGTACCATCGTATACAACCGTCACTGCGTTTAAACACCGGGATCTGTTGTGGCTTAGACGCTTCGCAGTGAAATAATAACCGGACTTTGTTGGCCCCTAAACTGTCTGGAATGCGTAAAACAGCTCCCTTGAGAAAAATTCATCAATGTTAATTATTGTTTCTCTTGATCTCCTAGCGCGATCAATCATTTTATTTCAGCACAAAAAAACAAATGGATGGAAGGAGAGGATCGTTTGTACCATACTGTATCGTTTGGAGTGACAAACTTCTCTTTGGATTCTGTAAAATTCTCTCCCAAAAATGTTGTAAAAACAATAACCTAAAAATTTTTGGACTTAAAAAATAACCATTGACTTCCACCGGACAACGCATAATTCTGAGTATGAAAAAGAAGATAAATCTGAATGTGTTTTGCTTTGTATTCTTCTGCTCGTCTCTAATGGAACAGAGATAAAACTTGAAAGTGCACGGAGACCTTTGCTGAATACCAATGTAAAATACGCATGAGGAGTTCTTTCAAGATCTAAAGTGACAAAAAAGGCTTGGAATGATTCAGAGCCTCGGACTTAAGAAATCTTAGACCTGCGAGAAGTCTATTGAAGAAGTGTCCCGGCTTGGGAAAAGGCCATCTTGAGCCTGGTGTTGATGGACGGCCGAACTTTGGCCATTGTCTTATGTTCTATCAAGCGTCATGCATTTAAGTCTACCTTAAAATCCTAAATATTCTGACTTCTCATGCCACTCTGATGAACTCAAATAACATTCAAATATCAATTCAGATGTCAATATCAAACTCATATCAATTCAAATACATAAGCAAGCCTAAAAAAATTCTACGATGACGTAAAAAAACTTTCGCTTTGCTGCCTTGACAAATTCAATTTTAAAAATCCAGGCAAAGAGTTACTGAAAAAAAAATGAAATGAACGAACCCATTGTAAGTAAAATTTTGAGCAATTCATCTTGTTTCTGAAATTAGGGAGCTGAAATGCTTTCCTTTTCTGAGTTGTTTATTATTTTCACTACGGGAACATGAGATTTTTGATGCGTTCAAGAAATTTTCTTGTACCCTGTATTTCCTCCAAGCAGTCCTGTTGTGGCCCTATTTTGTATTAAGGCTGAAATAAAAATCTCGCATTAGAGATTTATTGAGATTACTGAGCTGCAAGCGAGCAGCTGCGGTCAACATTCTTCGCCTTTGCCCTGCTCTTCTCTTGTTCAATGTACAAGGATATGTTTAAATTAAGTTTCCATTGTTCTTATTTATATACTCCTGACACGAAATCACATTTTCGAAATTAATCAGTCCTTTTTTCTCATGTATTTCCCTAAGGAATAAATTAGGCATATAAACGTTTCTTACATCTGGTTGCATGCAGAAATAACATAACTCGAAATTTTGATTAATTTTTTTGATTCCCCATTCAATTTAACAACATTTACGGGTGAAAGATTTTTTCCAAGTTTTGTTATGAAAGAGAAACATTCTTTGAAGCACAAAAGAATTTTGTGACCGAAATTTTTTTTGACGCATGTAAGTTCAAATTTTGACTCCATGCCAGATCATTAAATCAACTGCAATTAACTGTAATTTTAATTGCATGCCAGTGCATCTAATTCGTTTTCGTAACATTATTCATTCAATCAGTCACAGTGCCCGTTCTGTCGACGGCTGGACGCACAAGCTGCCAACTTTGCAGCGTAAGCTGACAGAAATTGGAGCCTTACAACGAATATTTGATTGAAAAATAGAATTTTCCGGTTTTGAACTGTGAATGCTTTGCCGGTAACAGTTTCGTCTTTCTTCTGAAGGGGATTACGACTATACATATACGTGCAGTAGTTGAAAAATATAAATCGTATGAATGAGTATTGACTTTCATACAAAATGCTTCACCAAATTACTTTCATTGCCTCGCATTGCAGAATCTCATGAATTCGTATGTCTGTGTATGGTAGCAATCAGAAAATCTTCGTCCATGACAGAAGTGCTACATCACCGCACATGGGCCCCACGTGGCGCTTCTGCGTTATTTACCGAGGCAGAACGATCGACGTACCACAGGGTCAGGACTTATGAGTGACCGAGTTATGAATTACGTCACTCTCTCTTCTTTCTCACTCATGTACAATGTCAATCTCACAAATGTCTCGCTGCGACATGAATTCTTTTTCGCTGCTACATGAATTCAGCATCACTCCGACATGAATTATGCTTCGCTACTACATGAATTCTATATTCTCCCCATAAGAATTCTGTCTCTCGGTTTCATTGCTGCCACATGCAGTCAGTCTCGCATCTTTCTCACTCCGGTACAACGTCAGTCTCGCAGCTTGGTAGCTGCTCCACAACGTCAGTCTCGCAGCTTGGTAGCTGCTCCACAACGTCAGTCTCGCAGCTTGGTAGCTGCTACACAGCGTCAGTCTCGCAGCTTGGTATATGCTACACAACGTCAGTCTCGCAGCTTGGTAGCTGCTCCACAACGTCAGTCTCGCAGCTTGGTAGCTGCTACACAACGTCAGTCTCGCAGCTTGGTAGCTGCTACACAGCGTCAGTCTCGCAGCTTGGTAGCTGCTACACAACGTCAGTCTCGCATATTGGTAGCTGCTACACAACGTCAGTCTCGCAGCTTGGTAGCTGCTACACAGCGTCAGTCTCGCAGCTTGGTAGCTGCTA